>CACVCL010032041.1:0-21719 GCA_902729485.2 Mus minutoides | reverse complement strand
ATACAGGTAATGCTAACCTTCTCTGCAGCCACTGGCCCCTCCAGGTGATCAAGATCTGAAAGGAACACATTGCACATCAGGCTGAAAGGAACTGTGCCATCAGGCAGATGGGCCTGTAGGTCAAAGGCTAGGGGAAAAGAAGTGGTTGTCCTCCCAACTCTCTCTTGGCCTGGCTTATCTGAACATATGTGGGCCTACTGACCCATTACAAAGTAACTGAAGTCTTAGGCAGAGGCTAAATCCAGGGATTCCAACATGTCAGGTCTATCTTCAATGAATGTAATGGTGAGAAGGCCAGGAAGGATTTTAATTAAATGTCCACTCTACAAAGAACGTAGTTAAGTGTTTCTGCCTACTTTCATGATGCTGATATGAATTTGGGGTTTAAAGAGAGGAACTAGATCAGGGAGCAAGAGCAAGAACAAATCTTAAGTAACCTTGGTCAAAGTGTAATCTGGTTGATGATTATCTCAGTTGCATTCCCTGAGGTAGTCCTGAAAGAGTCCTCATCACCAAGGAAACATCCAGCTTCCATGACGCAATTGCTCCTCCTTGGGAGTGATGTTATCAAGGATGCTTATGGTGCTTTGAATAAGAATGGCTCATACATTTGAATGCCTAGTCACCAGGAAGTGGAATTATTTGAAGTGATTAGGAGGATTAGGAGATGTGGTCTTGGTAAGAGTAGGTGTGGCCTTGCTGGTGGAGGCATGTCACTGGGAGTGGGCTTTGAAGTTTCAAAAGCCCAGGTTTCCATCTGCACCCAGAGTTGATCCTGTGCTACAGTTCTCCATACCCAATTACCACAGAAAGAGAGCTGGTCTCCCAAGAGTGCTGACACACCCGTGAGAACAGGTAAGACCACCACTTCTGCTCAAATTCCTGGCCCAAGAGGGACCTGCCCTGAGCCATCAGGATACAGGAACATCTGGGGACAGGATCCTTCTGGTTTCTGTCTGCTCCTTGGAGCTGACCCTGAGCCACAGCTTTCCATACCCCAATTCCTCCCAGAAAGAACTAGTCTCCCAGGAGTACTGACACACAGACTTGCAGGAGGAACAAGCCACAATCAGAGACAGCAACACCAGCTAACACCAGAAATAACCAGATGGTGAGAGGCAAGGGCAAAAACATAAGCAACAGAAACCAACACTACTTGCCATCATCTGAACACAATTCTCCTAGCACAGCAAGCTCTGGATACCCGAATACACCAGAAGTTTCAAAAGCCCATACCAAGTCCAATATCTCTTCTGCCAGTAGATCAGAGTGTAGCTCTCAACTACTTCTCCAGCATCATATCTGCCTGCTTTCATGCTACTTGCCATGAAGATAATGGACTAAGCCACTAAAACTGTAGGCAAGCCCCCAATTTAATGTTGTATTTTATGAGTTGCACTAATCATAGTAACCCTTCACACAGTAGAATAGTGACTAAGATAGTGGTCATTCTGCTAGGCTCTCTTGCTCTTGGAATCTACAGTGATTGCAGGTTTAGGACAACGATAGTACTTTCAGGAGGGCTGGGAATAGGACATTGAAAGGTTGGCAGTAAGTTTCTTCTATAACTCTTATCTTTGTGTCTTCAACTCTGAAAGGCAATGAGATAGATTAGGTGTTATGCCATTGTACTGGCTAGTTTTGTGTCAACTTGACACAGCTGGGGTTATCACAGAGAAAGGAGCTTCAGTTTGGGAAGTACCTCCATGAGATCTAGCTGTTGGGTATTTTCTCAATTAGTGATCAAGGGGGAAAGGCCCCTTGTGGGTGGGACCATGTCTGGACTGGCAGTCCTGGATTCTATAAGAGAGCAGGCTGAGCAAGACAGGGGAAGCAAGCCAGTAAAGAACATCCCTCCATGGCCCCTGCATAAGCTCTTGCTTCCTGACCTGCTTGAGTTCCAGTCCTGACTTCATTGGTGATGAACAGCAGTGTGGAAGTGAAAGCTGAATAAACCTTTTCCTCCCCAACTGCTTCTTGGTCATGATGTTTGTGTAGGAATAGAAACCCTGACTAAGACAAATTGGTACCAGTATATTGGGGAATTCCTGTGACAACCTGACCATGTTTTGGGGAGGACTGTGGAAGGACTTTGGAACATTGGACTTGAAGATCCATTCGTTGTTAAGAGCTCTGTCAGATGTTGTGTAGGAGCTTGGAAGATAATGTTGAGAACAGTGCAGAAGATGGAGGCCTGACTTGTGACATTTCAGAGGGAAAATTAAAGACTCTTTTCAGGGCCATTGCTAGTTTGATTGGGAAGATGCTGTGGTTCTGGTAAGCTGGAGCTGAAGAATCAGCTGTGGTTAACAAAATACCAGAACTACTAAAGCAAAACCTTTGCATTACTGGGACTATTGATGCTGGCTAGCTGGAGCTAAGAAATTAGCAGTGATTAAGAATAGACCAGCATCATTGAGGTGACATCTTCAGGGAAGTGTTTTCTGAAAGCACAAAGAGGCTATGTTCCAGAGATAGCCAAGGTTGTACTCCTGCTGCAGTGGGACTTGGTAATGTGTAAGAGTTATCCAGCCAGTACTGGTTTTGAAGGCATGAAGGAGTCATGCAGAGCAGCTGAGGCCATAGAAGCACTGTGAGAGGCCATGGAAGGCCATTGGTAAAGGTGCAGCCTCAGTTGCAATTGATGGCCCAGGACTGAAGGGGTCATGCAAAGGAGTCATGCTTGGCACCATGAAGACAGCCTATGAGAGGCTAGTGTTGAAGCCTCGTTACAGTGGAAGACAGTAGCATTTTGGAGATGCCAGTACCATGAGATGACCACCAAGAACAGCAGCAGCAATGGAGTACAGGCATCTGGAGCCTAGAGGACAATGTGTGTGCTACAAAGGGCATGGCTGGAGAAGTGACCCAAGCCCTTGGAGGAGCCCAGAAGATCATGAGTTGGATCCCAGACATTGGATGGTTGGAGATTGAATTTTGCTTTTGATTGTGACTGTGCCCTGATATTTTTCCCTCTTGAAGGAAATTTTTTAGTGAAGCCCACAGTTTTTGAATTTTAAAGTACTTTGTATTTCAAAAGATACTGGATATTTTAAAGGGACTGAACTTTTAATATGTAAAGACTGTGGGACTTAGTTATTTAGATCTTGGGGATGAATAATTACTAAGGGTTGGGGCTTACTAGTGATGTGTTTGTATGTCAAGTTGACAAGGGGTCAATTGTACTGGCTAGTTTTGTGTCATCTTGACACAGCTGGGGTTATCACAGAGAAAGGAGCTTCAGTTTGGGAAGTACCTCCATGAGATCTAGCTGTTGGGTATTTTCTCAATTAGTGATCAAGGGGGAAAGGCCCCTTGTGGGTGGGACCATGTCTGGACTGGCAGTCTTGGATTCTATAAGAGAGCAGGCTGAGCAAGCCAGGGGAAGCAAGCCAGTAAAGAACATCCCTCCATGGCCCCTGCATAAGCTCTTGCTTCCTGACCTGCTTGAGTTCCAGTCCTGACTTCATTGGTGATGAACAGCAGTGTGGAAGTGTAAGCTGAATAAACCCTTTCCTCCCTAACTGCTTCTTGGTCATGATGTTTGTTCAGGAATAGAAACCCTGACTAAGACAGTCATCAAGTTTTAAAAAGGTCCCTGCTCGGATATTGCTGAAAGGACCCTGATATAGCTGTCTCCTGGGAGGCTTTGACAGTCCCTGACAAATACAGAAGTGGATGCTCACAATCATCTATAGGGCAGAACACAGGATCCCCAATGTAGGAGCTAGATAGAGTACCCAAGAGCTGTAGGGGTCTGCAACCCTATAGATTGAACAACAATATGAACTAATCAGAACCCCAGAGCTCATGTCTCTAGCTGTATATGTATTAGAAGATGGCCTAGTTGGCCATTATTGGGGAAGAGAGGCCCCTTGGTCTAGCAATGTTTATATGCCCCAGTACAGGGGAATGCCAGGGCCAAGTAGTGGGAGTGGGTGGGTAGGGGAGCAGGGTGGGGGGAGGGTATAGGCTACTTTTGGGATAACACTTGAAATGTAAATGAAGAAAATATCTAATAAAAAAAATGGTCCCTGCTCAATATTAGCATACCTAAGAGCAGAACTAAGTGGGAGTCTGACCCAAAGAAAAGGAGATAAAAATGAAGGCAGGGAGGGTTGGTATGTCTTACACTTTTAGTTACTTTGTAAACCCAAATGGAGAGCCAATTTTTGCAAAAGCAGCTTCCAAATGTTTGTCATAACAGCACCACAGTCATGCTCTGAAGCATGGTGAAGCCCTTGGCCCTCTCAAGCACTGGAGTCTGGCTTCCTGTTTGCTCTTCAGGAATTTGAACAACCCCATTCAGTGGGCTTTCCTAGCCCAGGACATGTATTTCTTTCCAGCAGCTCTGTAGGTTGTCATGACCATTCTCCCAATCAGAGAGTCTCTGTGTTTTCAGGATATGGGGACATGCAGAGCACAGTGGGCAGCAATTCTCTAGCCTAGGTACAGAAGCAGTAATAAAGAGTCAGGGTGTGCTTCTTTTTATGTAAGACCTCCTCTCTGTTTTCATTTCCCCCTTGTTCTTATAACTACTTGTAAAATAAAATGAAATTTGTCTTTAAATATTTGCTGATGAAACTGAGCTACTTTCCCTTAACTTATATTGACTCTGATGACTTTAACCTTCACATATCTGAAAACATACCCCAGCTGGCAGCTACTTTCAAATGCACTGGAACACTGAGTGTATTTTTGGCATATCTGACCCTCCCTAGTATCCTGTGCTGGTTGCTAAAATCACATATGTCTCACTCTATGAATATGATCAGCTGATACCATAAAAGACTGAATGTAAGCAAGATGAGAGAGGATGAGCTAAAAGTCACATTGAGGTTCCCTTTACAGGAGGAAATCTCAGTCGTAGTGTCACATGGCCTATCAAGATGTTCTTGCAACGGACCTTCTCAGCCTATCACATACAGTGACAATTGCTCAGGCTGTAATGGAAGAAGGAGAAAAAAAATAATCATTTTTGTGCTTCAGGGTGTACTTCCATAGTCCAGAATCATTTTATCTCTTTACCAGAGTTGTATCATGTGGGCACTTTCAGCACCAAAGAAAATTCTTAATGGATCAAAAATATTTTTTTTCCATCTGATTTGCAACTACCATCTTTTCCATATTACTTTCTTTGGTAAAGCTGTGGGGAGAGTATGCGTGTGAGTGTGGGTATATGTGAGTGTGGGTATATGTGAGTGTGGGTATATGTTGTTAAAGCAGATATCAAATCATTCAACTTTTCACCAAATCATAGTGAAACTTGACCTGTCCTGACATATTAAGAAGTCAGTAAGACCTTTAGAAGTGACCAGCCCTCAAAACTGAATTGATCCATTCATGAGTTAATGGACTGATGAGTTAGTAAGTTAGCTCAGTAGTATGTCTGTTATTAAAATGGCACCTTGGATCAGTTAGGAGACTGGTGGTCTCTAAGTTATGTGATAACCTAAACCATAGTGGGACTCAGTCAGGCAAGATCTTCACCAGATTCACTTCCTGTCCTGTGCTCACAACTTAGGACTTCCTGATCTTCATACAGTAAGCTGGATAAATTCTTACTGAACTTTACCCAGTCTATGGGACTCAATCATAGAAATTGAAAATATGCCTTGAGATGTAAGTGTTGGTTTTATGAAAGCTGTACCTAACTTTACAAATACATTGCTTGTACTGAAACCAGAGTGTTTATATTTAACCATCCCTAGACCTAGACCTGGAAGCTTCTAGCCTCCATACAATCTAATCTACTAGCTCTAATCTTGAAGGCTTCAGTTTCCAACCACCATCTGCTAACCTAGGCCTAGAATGTTTGATGAATACATTCATTCTTTCTAGCTCTTTCTGGATTCTGGCTGGCTGATTTAATTCAGTTATTCTGACTCAAACTCCTCTCCAAGCTGACTGATTTAAATTGGCTTCTCTCATCTTCTGGCTGAATTATGTTGCTTGGAAAAACTGCCTCTGAACTCCATGAACTGAAACTGACTGTACTGACTTCACAAACAGAACAGAATGGAACTGCACCAAACTCAACTGAACTCCACTCTTTCCCTGCACTGCTCTTAAGTGACCTCTTTTTCCCGACTGCCCTCATGAGTGTTGAGTGTACCCTAACTCTGACTCATTCTGTCAAAACTCTCTCTGATTCATCATTTTGTCTGCCCCTCAATTAGGTGCCATTGTTTGGGATTAAAGGTGTCTATTAAAGTCATGTCTATATTTCAGCCAGAGAGACTAAAAGTGTACATTATGGGCATTTCTATAGTTTATCAGAATCACACAGACTTTGGATGTGATCCCTTGCCAGAGTAGCCATGTTGTTGAATTAAAATTTTTCTACAGGGAGCTGGAGAGATGACTCAGTGGTTAAGATCACTGACCGCTCTTCCAAAGAGCCTGAGCTCAATTCCAGCAAGCACATGGTGTCTCACAATCATCTGTAATGGGATCTGATTTCCTCTTCTGTGTCTGAAGAGAGCTACCATGTACTCACATACATAAAATAAATAAATAAATCTTAAATTAAAAAAAAATTCTTCTATAGCCTTGTGTAAGGCTTCTTAGGAAAGATCTCTGTGATCCTAAAGGTTTCTCTTTATCTCTATAAATTAACTTCTTTTAGAAAGACAAAAAGTGATCTTGGTCTATGAAAGTAAGTATGCATTGAGTGAAATGTGATATTTTTTCCTCCTTGAAGCTAGCTTTGTCACAGATACCATCACTCAGTTCAAAATGCCTCTACACATTCACTCCAGCCTCTGAGAAGACAGTAATTCAATTTCAAGGACACCAGATCATAATGTGAGCTCTTAGGATTCTTTTCCTGAGTTGAGAGGACAATGTGAACTACAGCCATTTTCCTTTGTGCTAAATTTTATCTTGGACCAAATGGAAGCCAAATACCATTCCTACCAATACCAAAGGTGTGGATGAAATATGATAACATACATCAAAGTGCATTGAAAATCTGACATGTCTCATCATCACTGTAGAGGTACAGCTGTTTAAACACACCTTAGACACTATCATTCCCTGAGTACTTAGGACATTGGTCTTCTTCTAGAAATGTGAAGCAGAAACTGCAGCATTTTTGCTTTCCTGAGATAAAAGAGGTAGGGCATGGAGAAAAGAATGTCAGGGATGCAATTCAACCACAAATGGACATACAGCATTCTTGGTAACTAAGGAGAGGCTATACTGTTTCTAATAGTGCTGATGGCTTATCGACTGCTTTGTATATTTTTTGGCCGATGTCCAATGTTCATGATTAAATTATTTCCAAAAGCCTTAGAGAATATTGGTATTCTGAAGCATCAGTTACACAGTTTGTAGAATGGCTTCTCCCAGCAGAAACCAGTATATGGAATAGAAATTAGAAACTATGGGTAAAACAAAGCATCATCACATAAAAGATACACATTGTGTAGCTGTGTCAGCTTTTACAAACTGCTTTAAATATAATCATCTAGAAAACATATTTTAGTGGATGGAACTTCAATTTAGCAACCAGTTTAAGAACACATTTAATTGTCTCCTGTGGTGGTTTCTACCACAAGTGGAAAAATCCATTCATTCTAGCTTCTAAATCTCAAACAACTGAATCAAATTAAATTGTGTTCACGGGAGAGTGAACAAGATAATAAGAGGTCAGAAAACCTGTCAATTTAAGAATGGCTAAAATCTCTTGATATATTCAGCTGCTCTACCAATCTTTGAAAGACTATCATATAAATATTAGCACAGAGAAACTTTCCTTGACTGAGGAGGAATTAGCTCTCAGCCTACTGAAATGTATAGAAAAGATGCCAAGTTCAGTGGCTTAGGTCATCATCTTGGACTTTCATGTTAAATTCTCATAAAAGCACCTATCTTTCTCTATTACCACTCCAGACAGGGACAAATGTTGTTGAAGATAAATAACAGTTGAACTATGTGGTGACTTTCACCCATCCCCAGCATCTTCATTGATTTATTTAGAAAGAGACATCTGGTCAACCTCAGAGCCACAGATGGAACAGACTTGTAAATTTAGTCACCATTGTGTTGTGGGAAATGTTAATAAATGAGCCCATCAACTCTCCATGGGGTCAGACCATGTTCCCACACTCCTGATGGCCTGACAACTCTCTGGGCATGCCAGACCACAGGGCTCCCTCTGGGCCATCCTTTCAGTGGAGGCCCCCAAGTTCCTATCACTACTATGTACTCCAAAGTCAGCCATCACATCACAATAACCAGTACCCCAGTAGAATCAGGACTCCTAAAGCTTAATTAACCAATAAGATTTATGTATCAATAAAGATGCCAATACAAAAATTTCAGAGCCAATTGATGACAAAAGCTTTAGCCCAAAATTTCTAACCTTGTGAAATCATAGCTACTTGTTGTAGGTAAATCCACGTGGGTACACATCCACAGCCATCTTTGTTCTCCTTCTACTCCAAGATACTCTCAGTCTCTGCAACTCTTAGCTCCACCTCCCTTTTCCCTTTCCAATCACAGGTCTCCTGTTGCCCTAATGTGATTGGATAGGGAAAATCCTGCAACACCATTGTCACTTTTCTCCTTCACTAAAACAACTGAACTATCATTAGTCTGAAGCCCATAGAAGCCTGGATTCCTCTGTGTTGCTCTGGTACCTCTTGTCTTATTGGTCTAAAGAAGAAAATTACCAAGATTACCAAATACATTCACCTCTTCATGTTCTTATTTCAACTTTGGTTTCATTTTTATTTGCCAACCACATTCTCAGTTGCAGGCAGGAACAAGTACAACAAGAACATATGCTGTTAACACCTGTGGCAATTAGTGTGACTGAGCAGAGGGACAACTAAGCAAGTGTTGCTGAAATCAAATGTGAGGGGCTGTGTCAAGTAAGGACTATGATGATGCCAAGAAAAATGGACAAGATAAATATGGATTGTGGGACAGGCTCCAGGCCTGTTCTCCAGCTGTGTGACTTAAAGCTGAAGATTTGAAAGGCCTTTCTGAAAACAGAGTGCCGTGAGCAGAGGACTACCTCCCTATTTCTGATATATTTCTTTATTTGCAGGGGGGTACATATGCCCCCATATGCATATAGAAGTCAGAGGACAACTTTCAGGAGTTTTTCTCTCCTTCCATCATGTGACCTCAGGGATCAAACTCAGATCACTGCGGTTGGTGCCAAGCAGCCTTATCCACTGAGCTATGTAACTGGCCTGGCTATCTCTCCATTTCGAAGGATGGGTAGTTAGAAATAGATCCATGAACTTAAAAAACAAAACCTGACACCTCTATGAACCCTTATTATCAAATTCTTCAGTAGCCAAAACATAATTTAGAATTGTTTTTAAAAGGTATATAATAATATTAAAATTCAAAAATTATATATAAAAAATTGGCTAGACCATGGTTCTGTCTTTGGTTTTAATACTTCAGTTTTTATTATATAAAGCCTTCCCAAATAGAAATAAAGAAAATGTAAGTCTAAGTAAATAAGTAATGTCTGTTTTTTAATGTGTATGCATGTGTTCCTGGACTCATATATGTGTAAGTGCCTGGTGCATATATGTGTTCTACCAGTGTATAGGTGTATATAGAGACCAGCAAAGGACATTGGATGCCCTGGAAGTGGAGTTATCGGTGGTTGTAAATTGCCTAATGTGTGCACTGGGAAGAGAACTGGGATCCTCTGCAAGACCAGCAAGTGCTCTTAGGCAATGAATCATAATCTCGTACGCCCCATGGGTAGGGAGCATACTTTATAATTTGCCTGGTTTAAGTTGTAAATCATTGGTAAATTTGCCAATGAATTGGGAAACATCACAGCACTGAAGACTTCTAACTAGAATTCCAATTTGTTAAGTTACAAAAATGACAGACCCCTTTAAAACAAACAGATAATGTGAAAGAATTGGTTTTAAAAATATGTGTAAGACATGTACAGTCTTGAGTTTGATCCCTAGCCAAAAGGGGAGGACAGGAAGAAGAGGAAATGTGGAGAAAATATAGAGGGAGGGAAAAATGGAAGAGAGGGAAGGAAAGAGGTAGGGAGAGAAAGGGGGAGAAAGGATGTATTTGTAAGTTAAGACAATTTCAACAAATTACAATTTTTTCAAACTAAAACTTACAATTGATCAATGTCATAAGTTGGTTGGTTGAAATAAGAGTGGTATAATCTTTATGAAAGAGTCTCAATTTGTAGCACAGGCTATAAAATACTCTCATTTTCCTCAAGGTTCTATACCTATAAAATAACTAGAAATGGATATTAGGATTTATAGACACAACTCTTCCCATTATCATTAACAGTAAAAATGTCCAATAATTTCATCAAAGGGGGAAACTCTGAGACATTTAAACCACATTACTCTGAGCAATTAAATTAGCAATTAAATTAAATTGTTCCCCTAGTTTTCTTCAAGGACAGGGACTGATGTGAGTTAGGTCAGCCTTGATCACCTGGGCTCAAGAGATTTTTCTGCCTCAGCCTCCCCAGCATCTAGAAATAAAACCAAACACCATCATGCTCAACCTCTCTAAGATTTTTAGAATTCTCCTAAGAATATAACCTATTTCAAACTTGTTGTGAAAGAGGATATTTGTTTATTTTAGTTCTTGTTCTCCACAAACAAACTTTACAAATGATTTTTCCCGATTTTTATTAGATATTTTCTTCATTTACATTTCAAATGCTATCCTGAAAGTCCCCTATATCCTTCCCTATCCCCTGCCAGACTTCCCTACCCACCCACTCCCACATCATGGCCCTGGCGTTCCCCTGTACTGGGGGATATAAGGTTTGCATGACCAAACAGCCTCTCTTCCCATGATGGACAACTAGGCCATCTTCTGCTACATACGCAGCTAGAGACAAGAGCTCTGGGGGTATTGGTTAGTTCATATTGTTCTTCCACCTATAGGGTTGGAGATATCTTCAGCTCTTTGGGTACTTTCTCTAGATTCTCTATTGGGAACCCTGTGTTCCATCTAATAGCTGACTGTGAGCATCCACTTCTGTTTGCCAGGCACTGGCATAGCCTCACACAAGACAGCTATATCAGGGCACTTTCAGCAATATCTTGCTGGTGTATGCAATAGTGTCTGCATTTGGTGGCTGATTATGGGATGGGTCCCCAGCTGCAGCAGTCACTGGTTGGTCCATCCTTTTGTCTTAGCTCCACATTTGATCTCTGTGACTCCTTTAATGTGTGCTTTGTTCCTAATTCTAAGAAGGGGCAAAGTGTCCATATTTTGGTTTTCATTCTTCTTGAGATTCATGTGTTTTGCAAATTGTATCTTGGGTATTCAGAGTTTCTGAGCTAATATCCACTTATCAGCGAGTACATGTTTTGTGAGTTCTTTTGTGATTGGGTTACCTCACTAAGGATGATACCCTCCAGATCCATCCAGTTGCCTAGGAATTTCATAAATTCATTGTTTTTAATAGCTGAGTAGTACTCCATTGTGTAAATGTATCACATTTTCTGTATCCATTCTTCGGTTAAAGAACATCTGGGTTCTTTCCAGCTTCTGGCTATTATGAATAAGGCTGCTATGAACATAGTGGAACATGTGTCCTTATTACCAGTTGGAACATCTTCTGGATATATGACCAGGAGAGGTATTGCAGGATCCTCCAGTAGTACTATGTCCAATTTTCTGAGGAACCACCAGACTGATTTTCAGGGTGGTTGTACAAGCTTGCAGTCCCACCAACAATGGAGGAGTGTTCCTCTTTCTCCACGTCCACGCCAGCACCTGCTGTTACCTCAATTTTTGATCTTAGCCATACTGACTGGTGTGAGGTGGAATCTCAGGGTTGTTTTGATTTGCATTTTCCTGATGATTAAAGAAGTTGAACATTTTTTCAAGTGCTTCTCAGACATTCAGTATTGCTCAGTTGAGAATTCTTTGTTTAGCTCTGTGCCCCATTTTTTTTTTTTTTAGGTTTTTAGTTCTTTTATTTTCTTTTTAAAATTTTTTTCCAACTTTTATTAGATATTTTCTTCATTTACATTTCAAGTGTTATCCAGAAAGTTCCCTATACCCTCCCCCCTCCCTGCCCTGCTCCCCTACCCACCTGCTCCCACATCTTGGCCCTGGCGTTCCCCTGTACTGGAGCATATAAAGTCTGCATGACCAAGAGGCCACTCTTCCTGATGATGGCCAACTAGTCCATCCTCTTCTATATATGCAGCTAGAGACATGAGCTCAGGGGGTACTAGTTAGTTCATGGTTATTCTTCCACCTAGAGGGTTGAAGACCCCTTCAGCTCCTTGGGTACTTTCTCTAGCTCCTTCTTTCTTGGGAACCCTGTGTTCCATCTAATAGCTGACTGTGAGCTTCCACCTCCATGTTTGCCAGGCATTGGTATAGTCTCCCATGAGACAGCTATATCCAGGCCCTTTCAGCACTATCTTGCTGGCATATGCTATAGTGTCTATGTTTGGTGGCTGATTGTGGGATGGATCCCTGGCAGCCGCAGTCATTGGGTCAATCCTTTGGATTCAGCTTCACACATGATCTCTGTAACTCTTTCAATGTGGGCTTTGTTCTTAATTCTAGGAAGGGGTAACGTGTCCACATTTGATCTTCCTTCTTCTAGAGTTTCATGTGTTTAGTAAATTGTATCTTGGGTAGTCTAGGTTTCTGGGCTAATATCCACATATCAGTGAGTACATGTTATGTGAGTTCTTTTGTGATTGGGTTACTTCACTCAGGATGATGGCCTCCAGATCCATCCATTTGCCTAGGAATTTCATATATTTATTGTTTTTAATAGCTGAGTAGTACTCCATTGTGTNTTGATCTGCATTACCCTGATGATTAAGGATGTTGAACATTTTTTCAAGTGCTTCTCAGCCATTCGGTATTCCTCAGTTGAGAATTCTTTGTTTAACTCTGTGCCCCACTTTTTAATGGGGATATTTGATTTTCTGATGTCCACCTTCTTGAGTTCTTTATATATATTGGATATCAGTCCTCTAACTGATTTAGGATTGGTAAAGATCCTTTCCCAATCTGTTGGTGGCCCTTTTGTCTTATTGACAGTATCCTTTGCCTTACAGAAGCTTTGCAACTTTATGAGGTCCCATTTGTCAATTCTTGATCTTACAGCACAAGCCTTTGATGTTCTATTCAGGAATTTTTCCCCAGTGCCCATATCTTCGAGGCTTTTCCCCACTTCCTCCTCTATAAGTTTCAGTGTCTCTGGTTTTGTGTGGAGTTCGTTAAACCACTTAGACTTGACCTTAGTACAAGGAGATAAGAATGGATCAAATCCCAGTCTTCTACATGATAGCTGCCAGTTGTGCCAGCACCATTTATTGAAAATGCTGTCTTTTTTTCCACTGGATAGTTTTAGCTCCCTTGTCAAAGATCAGGTGACCATATGTGTGTGGATTCATTTCTGGGTCTTCAATCCTATTCCATTATCTACCTATCTGTCACTGTTCCAGTAGCATGCAGTTTTTATTACAATTGCTTTGTAGTACAGCTTGAGGTCAGGTATGGTGATTCCACCAGAGGTTCTTTTATTGTTGAGGATAATTTTTGCTATCCTACATTTTTTGTTATTCCAGATGAACTTGCAAATTGTCCTTTCTAAATCATTGAAGAATTGAGTTGGAATTTTGATGGGGATTGCATTTAATCTGTGGATTGCTTTAGGCAAAATAGCCATTTTTACTATATTGATCCTGCCAATCCATGAACATGGGAGATCTTTCCATCTTCTGAGATCTTCTTCAATTTTTTTCTTCAGAGACTTGAAGTTCTTATCATACAGATCTTTCACTTCTTTAGTTAGAGTCACACCAAGATATTTTATATTGTTTGTGACTATTGTGAAGGGTGTTGTTTCACTAATTTCCTTCTCAGCCCATTTATCCTTTGTATAGAGAAAGGCCATTGATTTGTTTGAGTTAATTTTATATCCAGCTACTACACTGAAGCTGTTTATCAGGTTTAGGAGTTCTCTGGTGGAGTTTTTGGGGTCACATATATACTATCATATCATCTGAAAACAGTGATATTTTGACTTCTTCCTTTCCAATTTTTTATCCCCTTGACCTCCTTTTGTTGTCGTATTGCTCTGGCTAGTACTTCAAGTACTATATTGAATAGGCAGGGAGAAAGTGGGCAGCCTTGTCTAGTCCCTGATTTTAGTGGGATTGCTTCCAGCTTCTCTCCATTTAGTTTGATGTTGGCTACTGGTTTGCTGTAGATTGCTTTTATTATGTTTAGGTATGGGCCTTGATTTCCAGATCTTTCCAAGACTTTTATCATGAATGGTTGTTGGATTTTTGTCAAATGCTTTCTCAGCATCTAACGAAATGATCATGTGGTTTTTATCTTTGAGTTTGTGTATATAGTGGATTACATTGATGGATTTCCATATTCTACACCATCCCTGCATTCCTGGGATGAAGCCTACTTGGTCATGATGAATGATCGTTTTGATGTGTTCTTGGATTCTGTTAGCGAGGATTTTATTGAGTATTATTGCATCGATATTCATAAGGGAAATTGGTCTGAAGTTCTCTATCTTTATTGTGTCTTTAATGTGGTTTAGGTATCAGAGTAATTGTGGCTTCATAGAATGAATTGGGTAGAATACCTTCAGTTTCTATTTTGTTGAATAGTTTGAGAAAAACTAGATTTAGGTCTTTGAAGGTCTGATAGAACTCTGCACTAAACCCATCTGGTCCTGGGCTTTTTTTGGTTGGAAGACTATTAATGACTGCTTCTATTTCTTTAGGAGATATAGGACTGTTTAGGTCATTAATCTGATCCCGATTTAACTTTGGTACTTGGTATCTGTCTAGAAATTTGTCAATTTCATCCAGATTTTCCAATTTTTTAAATATAGCCTTTTGTTGAAGGATCTGATGGTGTTTTGAATTTCCTCAGGATCGTTGTTATGTCTCCCTTTTCATTTCTGATTTTGTTCATTAGGATGCTGTCCCTGTGCCCTCTAGTGAGTCTGTCTAAGGGTTTATCTATCTTGTTGACTTTCTCAAAGAACCAGGTCCTGGTTTGATTGATTCTTTGAATAGTTCTTTTTGTTTCCACATGGTTGATTTCACCCCTGAGTTCGATTATTTCCTGCCGTCTAATCCTCTTGGGTGAATTTGCTTCCATTTGTTCTAGAGCTTTTAGGTGTGCTGTCAAGCTGCTAATGTATGCCCTCTCCAGTTTCTCTTTGGAGGAACTCAGAGCTATGAGTTTACCTCTTAGGAATGCTCTCATTGTGTCCCATAAGTTTGGGTATGTTGTGGCTTCATTTTCATTAAACTCTAGAAAGTCTTTAATTTCTTTCTTTATTTCTTCCTTGACCAAGCTATCGTTGAGTAGAGTGTTTTTCAGTTTCCACGTGAATGTTGGTGTTCTGTTATTTATGTTGTTATTGAAGATCAGCCTTAGTCCATGGTTAATTGATAGGATGCATGGGACAATTTCAATATTTTTGTATCTGTTGAGGCCTGTTTTGTGACCAATTATATGGTCAATTTTGGAGAAAGTGCCATGAGGTGCTGAGAAGAAGGTATATCCTTTTGTTTTATGATGAAATGCTCTGTAGATATCTGTTAAATCCATTTGTTCCATAGCTTCTGATAGTTTGACTGTGTCTCTGTTTAGTTTCTGTTTCCAGGATCTGTCCATTAATGAGAGTGTGGTGTTGAAGTCTCCCACTATTATTGTGTGAGATACAATGTGTGCTTTGAGCTTTACTAAAGTTTCTTTAATGAATGTGGCTGCCCTTGCATTTGTCGCATAGATATTCAGAACTAAGAGTTCCTCTTGGAAGATTTTACCTTTGATGAGTATGAAATGCCCCTCTTTGTCTTTTTTGATAATTTTGGGTTGAAAGTCTATTTTATTCTTTATTAGAATGGCTACTCCAGCTTGTTTCTTCAGACCGTCTGCTTGAAAAATTGTTTTCCAGCCTTTCACTCTGAGGTAGTGTCTGTCTTTTTTCCTGTAAGCAGCAAAACGTTGGGTCCTGTTTGTGTAGCCAGTCTGATAGTCTATGTCTTTTTATTGGAGAATTGAGTCCATTGATATTAAGAGATATTAAGGAACAGTAATTGTTGCTTCCTGTCATTTTTGTTGCTACAGTTGGGATTCTGTTTTTGTCGCTGTCTTCTTTTAGGGTTGTTGAAGGATTACCTTCTTGCTTTTTCTAGGGCGTAGTTTCCATCCTTGTATTGGTGTTTTTCTGTTATTATCCTTTGAAGGGCTGGATTTGTGGAAAGATATTGTGTGAATTTGATTTTGTCATGGAATACTTTGGTTTCTCCATCTATGGTAATTGAGAGTTTTGCTGGGTATAGTAGCCTGGGCTGGCATTTGTGTTCTCTTAGTGTCTGTGTAATATCTGTCCATGATCTTCTGTCTTTCATAGTCTCTGGTGAGAAGTCTGGAGTAATTCTAATAGGCCTTCCTTTATATGTTACTTGACCTTTTTCCCTTACTGCTTTTAATATTCTGTCTTTATTTAGTGCGTTTGTTGTTCTGATTATTATGTGTCAGGAGGAATTTCTTTTCTGGTCCAGTCTATTTGGAGTAGGCTTCTTGTATGTTTATGGGCATCTCTTTCTTTAGGTATAGAAAGTTTTCTTCTATGATTTTGTTGAAGATATTTGCTGGCCCTTTAAGTTGAGAATCTTCATTCTTATCTACTCCTATTATCCATAAATTTGGTCTTCTCATTGTGTCCTGGATTTCCTGGATATTTTGAGATAGGATTTTTTTTTTTGCATTTTGCATTTTCTTTGATTGTCGTGTCTATACTCTGTATGGAATCTTCTCCTCCTGAGATTATCTCTTCTATCTCTTGTATTCTGTTGCTGATGCTCATATCTATGGTTCCTGATTTTTTTCCTATGGTTTCTATCTCCAGGGTTATCTCCTTTAGTGTTTTCTTTATTGTTTCTACTTCCATTTTTAGGTCCTGGATGGTTTTGTTCAATTCCATCACCTGTTTGGTATTGTTTTCCTGTAAGTCTCTAAGTTTTTCCTCTTTAAAGGCTTCTAGTTGTTTACCTGTGCTTTCCTGTATTTCCTTCTTAAAGTCCTCCATCATCATCATGAGGAGTGACTTTAGATCCATGTCTTGCTTTTCTGGTGTGATGTTGCATCCAGTACTTGCCATGGTTGGAGAGTTTGGTTCTGATGATGCCAAGTAACCTTGGTTTCTGTTGCTTCTGTTCTTACGCTTGCCTCCTGCCATCTGATTATCTCAGGTGCTTGCTGTCCTCAATATATCTGAGAAGAGCCTGTCCTTCTTGTAATCTCAGTTGATTCTGGATTCCTCTGAGTCTAGCTTTCACTATGATCTTTTGATTGTGGGCTCCTGTGAACTTGATATTCTGGGTGTGTCTGGGTTCTTGGCAGTCAAGTTCCACTGAGATGCTGGAATACTGGTGTGATCCACCTCCTGATATCCTGGGATACTGTTGTCCTAATAACCTGGGCGTGTTACAGTGCCTGGGAGTGGTGTCTCCTTTGAGGAGTTTGGAGTTTCCTGGTAAGTGGTCCCAAGAACGCGTGGAGATTCCTCTAGGGACCATGGGAGAGTGCACAGACCCTGCGCCCAAGATGACCCGGTGCTGGCACAGACTGGAAGGGACCCGAGCCCCTGGTCTGGCCATTTGTCTGCCTCCCAGATGCTGTCTCACGTCCCACATGATTGGATTGGAACAGATGTTGTGCTCCACTCACCAGTGGTCCCAAGATCACTTGGAGAGTCCTCTAGGGACCGTGGAGGAGTGCACAGACCCTGTGCCCTACAAATTATTTCTAAGCATTTGAAGAATAAACAGCATCATAAAGAAGGGTGGAAACCGTGCGGAGTTGTTAGGACACAGGTGGTTGACAAGTGAACCATAGCCTACATCTATAATATCAGTAAGGAAATGGAAGCAGACAAAGTAGACAAAATCAAGTGTTATGACAGAGAGCATAGAACTTTTCATAGATGAAAGTATTCTTGGCCACACTAGAACTTAGGTAGATGTCAATTAGAACACTGCAATGTTTGCCTATCATATTGAGTACCACAAACACAACTTTATAATATTCCAGGGAGATGTATGGTAGAAAAGGAACACTACTGGTGAAGAGACATTTATAAAGCCAACTGAGAAGAGTCATGAAGCTATACTGATTTTTTTTTTCATGAATTCCTGGTGCCAGTAATGGCTAAGGGGGTGTTTTCATACTAATCTTCTGTGGAACAATTATAATTTTAAGCAAATACACCATTTATATAACATAACGTGTTTGCTACATGAATAGCTGAGATGATATATGTAACTGTTTGGGCAACAAAGATGAAAGGGAGATTTGACTTTTGAAAGAACAGAACTGTAAATAAGATGGATGTCAGTATACTTTTTGCATGAGGGTATGCCACGGTTTAGGTGGGTGGCATGGAAATAAATGGAGCACAAAGTCACAGTTTATTTGTTTGAAGAGTAACTGCAGAATTAAGAGTATTATTATAATGTAAATTACAAGATAACATAATGAGAGTTGGGAGACATGGCAAGTTCTGCATGCAACCTTTGGCCCACATCTTTCACTAGACCGTGAACTGTGTGTGTAAACTCTAAGAAGAATGACCGAAAACAACCCCAGAGAGCTGAAAATCATAAGATTGCAGCTGTCCATGAGAGATAAGGCAGTCTGGACATTGCACTGGCCATGTACACTGTCCACTAGAATTAAAAGAAATTGTCTTTAAAAGAAAACAATAGAATCGAGTCTAGCTATAACCACCAATATGTTCAACACATACTAACAAGTTATCGTCCATGTAGTCAATAATTAATAAAACAAAAGCTCAACATGAAACTATGGTAATAAGAAAATATGACCCAGATGTTAGAACTAGTAGACAGGGCTTCCACCTATTAAAAATACATGCTGAGAAAAGAGGAAATAGAAATTATTTTATAAGACCAAATGGGAAGCTTATTTTTATATTTTATTTGTTCCTTGTTTTGTTTTCTGGGGCTGTAGGGGAGAGTCCTGAGATAAGGTCTCTCCTATGTAGTCTTCTAAGATAACTTAGAATTCCCTAACTCTTGCTTTTGTCCCCTAACTGCTAGAGTTACAGGTGTGTATGCCACAATGCCATCTCCAAATGAAAAGTTTTAAACTTAAAAACAGAACATCTAAGGTGGGAATCTACCTGAAGTACTATCACAGCTCAGAAAGTTTTTCCAGGTGGAAGAGTAAATGAAGCAACCCTGCTACAGGAAACCCATTTAGTCAGGTTCTGGCAGGCTTGGTCTACAGCAAAGTTCTGTCTGCATGGGCATTGTGGGTATTAGTCTGAACACTTCACAGTGCTATTGGCTAGAACATCCCTTGTAAGAAGAAATCTGTCAAAAGTCCCATAGTCTATTGCAGCCTCAACAATGTTTAAAAGTCCAAAGTTCAGAGTCTCTTCTGAGATTTATACAGTCTCTTAATGTAATCCCCTAAAAAAAAAAAAAAAAAAAAAAAAAAAAAAAAAAAAAAAAAAAAAAAAAAAAAAAAAAAAAAAAAAAAAAAAAAAAAAAAAAAAAAAAAAAAAAAAAAAAAAAAAAAAAAAAAAAAAAAAAAAAAAAAAAAAAAAAAAAAAAAAAAAAAAAAAAAAAAAAAAAAAAAAAAAAAAAAAAACAGAGCACATACTTCCAACATATCATGGCAGAGGATACACATTACCATTCCAAAACAGGAAAAAGAGCACAATGAGGAGATACTGGACCAAAACAAGATAGAAAAACAGCTGGGCAAATTCCAAACTCTGCATCTCCATGTCTGATGCCAAGCACTCTTCAGATCTCCAACTCATTTAATCTTTGTTGACTCAATATACTTCTTTCTTGTGGGCTATTTTCACTCCCTGTTAGCAGCTTTCCTTGGCAAGCATCCCAGAGCTCTGGATCTCTAACATCTTAGGATATCCAAGACATCTTCAACCTCACAGCTTCTTGTTCCAATATCTGGGATTCACACATGATNTGCCAAGCACTCTTCAGATCTCCAACTCATTTAATCTTTGTTGACTCAATATACTTCTTTCTTGTGGGCTATTTTCACTCCCTGTTAGCAGCTTTCCTTGGCAAGCATCCCAGAGCTCTGGATCTCTAACATCTTAGGATATCCAAGACATCTTCAACCTCACAGCTTCTTGTTCCAATATCTGGGATTCACACATGATGTTCTGGGCTCCTCCAAAGGGCTTGGGTCACTTCTCCAGCTCTGCCTTCTGTAGCATTCCAGGCTCTGGTTGACTCCACTTCACTACTGCTGCAGTTCTTGATGGTCATCTCATGGTACTGTCATCTCCAATATGATATGTTCTCCTGCTGCAACTAAGCTTCAACAACAGCCTCTCAAAGGCTCTCTTCATGGTGCCAAGCCTCAACTTCTTTCCATGACCCCTTCAGTTCTGGGACTTCAACTTCCACTGAGGTTGCACCAATGGCTTTTTCCTGACCTCTCACAGTGCTAAGCCTCAGCTGCTCTTCATGACCTCTTCGTGCCTTCAAAACCAGTACCACCTGAGTTATTCTTAGACATTACCAAGTCCAGCTGCCTGGATAATGTCTGGAAAACAGTTTCTTTGTGCTTTCAGAAAACACCTCCCAGAAGATTTTATCTCAGTGATGCAGATCTATTTGTAATCACAGCTAATTCTTAGGTCCAGTTAATGAGCATCAATTGTCCCAGTAATCTCATCTATTCTTGACTCTAAAACCACAGCCACATGGCCAAAGCTGCCAAGTTCCACTTCTTGCAGGGCTGGAATCTAGCCCCCTTGTTCTATTATATCTTCACCAGATTTCGTTTTCAATGGTTTCCTTTACTGCTTAAGCTTGGCTGTCCTGGAACTTGGCTGTAGACTGATCTTGAACTCAGATCTGCATGGTTCTGTCTCCTGAGTACTAGTCTTAAAGATGTGTACCACCATGACAGGATCTAAGTTCTTCCTTTACCTAGAATTTGCTCTGTACCAGGCTTGCCTTGAAGTCAGAGAGATGCTTGCCTATGTCTCCTGGGATTAAAGGCATATGCTACCATGTCTAGATCTAAGCTTTTTTTAAAAAATTCCTTTTTTAAGAGCACCCGCGCCGCTGCCATCTTCCCTCGGAGCACAGCGGACACAGCTAGGGACACCCCAGGACTTTAAGATCGCATTGGGGTTACGGGTGAGTGCAGCGCAGAGGTGGTTTTGGGAGCAGCCAGTCAGCAGTTCCCCCCACGGGCAGGGTCCGAGAACTCCGCCCCACGCTCCCAGCCAGAGCACCCGCGCAGCGCCATCTTTCCTCTGAGCCCAGCGGACACAGCTAGGGACACCCCAGGACTTTAAGATCGCATAGGGGTTACGCGTGAGTGCAGTGCAGAGGTGGTTTTGGGGAGCAGCGGGTCAGCAGTGGCCCCCAGGGGCAGGAGCTGAGAACTCCGCCCCACCGGAGGCTGGGCCTCTCCCAGCCAGAGAACTCGCCACCCCGCCATCTTTCCTCTGAGCCCGGCAACTCCAGGACTTTAAGACCACATCAGGAGCTCAGGGCCCAGGCCTCAGGCTCTGTGCACTCTCTTAGGCTCTTTCGGGTCTCCCCAAGATATCTCTGGAAGTGAGGTGAGCAGGGGAACATAGCCTCTGTTCCGGCCCAATCTCGTGGAACTTGAGACATCAACCAGGAGATTGATAAAGGCCCAGGGCAGAACAG
>CACVCL010032040.1:0-21741 GCA_902729485.2 Mus minutoides | reverse complement strand
AGGGGCATTTAACTAGTCATACCTCTAACCCTTAGCCTGCAAAGCTCTGAATGACCCCTCCCCTCCCCTCCCCTGTTCCCCTGTGACCCTCTTCCACCAACACCTCTTTGCCCCAGCCATGCTGTGATAACTCCTTCTGGGTCTTCTAAGAGGGAACACGTTCTTGCCTCTGGTTCTTTGCACAGACTCTTGCAGTCTAGGATTTTTTTCAAGCCAGTGGTTCCTTGATTGTTCTTGAGTTTCTTCGGTCTTGCTCCTCAAGGTTGTCTCCACAGTGTGGATCAGAATTACACTTAACTAATCACTTACGTAATGATTCATTCAGTTACATGACCCCCTCCATAATTAAGCTCCTTTGTACTCTGAGGGCAGGGACGCCTGTCTTAGGCACTGCTTACGCTACAGTGTCCTAGACAGTGGCTGGCACACTGTAGACACCCCCCTTCCCTGGGCCTCATTCTATAGCCCAGACTATAACTGAAACTTAATATGTAGCCAATGCTGCCCTTAAATGTACAGACTCTCCTGTCTCAGTCTCCTTAGTGCTGGGATTACAGGCATGTGACACCCTGCTTAGCACAGAGTAGGTCCTCAAGACTTCCCTAGACAGCGTGACAGTGCCCAGCACGTAGTAGGTCCTCAAGCACACCGTGGACTGCGCCCGACACACAGTAGGTCCCCAAAAGGTGGCTGAAAGCTGCATGTAAGCCGTCTTCCTGCTGTGCGACTCAGGTCTCTTCTTCTCCACAGCAAGAGAAGCGACTGAAAACAAATTCCTGGTTGATGGCAGGTCAGTCCATTATTCTTAAAGGACAGTACATACACTTTTATTAGGGGTGTGTGGGGGGAACCAAACCACCTCACTTCCGACAGTGACTCATTTGGTGACCTTGAGTGGCTTGCCTTTCCTGTCTGAGAAAGGCAGATAGCAGTCGGTACAATGCTCCTGCTGCAGGCTGGGAACTCTTTTATTTAGAGAAGTTGGCGCTTGTTCAATGCTTTTAAAGTACACTTTTCTGAATATCCAGGTGGTTTTTAAGTGATTTGAGCCTCAGAGCCAGGGTGACCTGCAGTTTACAAAGGGGATATACAGCAGTTGTAGGGGAGAGATGTGCCTTTTGGTGCTGAGTTTTTGGTTTGTTTGTTTGGTTGGTTGTTGTTTTTTTTTTTTTTTTTTGGTTTGTTTTTTTTTTTTTTTGTTTTTTTGAGACAGGGTTTCTCTGTGCATCCCTGGCTGTCCTGGAATTCACTCTGTAGACCAGGTTGGCCTCGAACTCAGAAATCCACCTGCCTCTGCCTCCCAAGTGCTGGGATTAAAGGTGTGCGCCACCACGCCCGGCTGGTGCTGGGTTTATGCACATACATGCACATGCATGTTCTTTCTGTTGGTCTGTTTTCTTTTGAGATAAGAGTCTCCCTGTGGGGCTGGCGGGATGGCTCAGAGGGTAAGAGTGACTGTTCTTTCGAAGGTCCTGAGTTCAAATCCCAGCAACCACATGGTGGCTCACAACCATCCATAATGAGATCTGACGCCCTCTTCTGGTGTGTCTGAAGACAGCTACAGTGTACTTATGTATAATAATAAATAAATTAAAAAAAAACGTCTCCTTGTATAATCACAGTCCTCTTGCCTTAGTTCCTAGGTGTTGGGATGTTGGGATTACAGGTACATTCCTCTATACCTGGAAAGAATGTGGGGGGGGGGCACACACACTCATGTGGATGAATGTGGTATATGTTTATATGTGCACATATATGTGTGTGCACGTGTGTGCACATGTGTGCATGCTGATTTAGAACCTAGAGACTGAGAATGGATGTCTTCCTCGGTTGCTCTCCGTCTTTCTTTACGAGATAGGCTCTCTCACTGAACCTGGAGTTCTTCTATTGGATAGGCTCAGTTGGTTAGTGAGTGGTCCAGAGTCTGCCTACCCACCTGTGAGCACCCAACACCATGATTATAGGCATGCACCACTGCACCTGGAGAGCCATGCACCACTGCACCTGGAGGGCCAATGGGGATATGGCTCAGCTGGGATTCAAACTCAAGTCCACATGCCTGCACAGCAAGTGCCTTGCCCACTGAGCCATCTCCCTGGCCACAGACATTCCTCTGAAGACTCTAGGTTTGCACAGATGACCTATGTTCACAGATAGCCTAAATTCTGCCACAGGCCTATTCAGACTATCATTGTTTGATTTTCTTTGAAGCTGTATTCATTTCTTTCTTTTTTTTGGGGGGGGGGGTTGAGACAGGGTTTCTCTGTATATCCCTGGCTGTCCTGGAACTCACTTTGTAGACCAGGCTGGCCTTGAACTCAGAAATCCACCTGTCTCTGCCTCCCAAGTGCTGGGATTAAAGTCGTGTGCCACCACGCCTGGCTTTACATGGCGACCTTCTTGCTTTAGCCTCCTAAGTGCTGGGATTCTATGCCTGAGTTGTACCCGCCTGTAAATCCACACTTCTTTAAAAATATGTATGAGATTGTGGCAAACCTTTCATTTTGTTACAGCCAGTCTTCAGAATTCCTGCTGCAAGGCACCAATCAAGCATTGTGTGCTCATGTCACATGGTTTTAGTGTTTTAGTTACTTTTCTATTTCCATGACAATATTCATGAACAAGGCAGTTTATTATAAGCAAGCCTTTAGATAGGCATAGTGGCACATGCCTTTAATCTCAGCACTTGGCGGCAGAGGCAGGCAGATCTTTGCAAGTTGGAGGCCAGCCTGGTCTACAAAGTGAGTTCCACAATAGCCAGGACGACCAGGAAAATCCTGTTCTTGAAAAAAACACAAAGAAGAGGAGGAGGAAGAAGAAGAGGAGGAGGAAGAGGAGGACAAAGAAGAGGAGAAAGAGAAAGATGAGGAGGAGGGGGAAGAGGAGAAGGGGGAGAAAAAAGAAGAGGAAGAGGAGGAGGAGGAGGAGGAAGAAGAAGAAGAAGAAGAAGAAGAAGAAGAAGAAGAAGAAGAAGAAGAAGAAGAAGGAAGCGTAGAAAGCGGTCATTTATTGGGGCTGACAGTCCATGACCATCTCTTCAGGGAGTATAACAGCAGGCAGACAGGCAGGTACTGGAGCAGTAGCTGAGGACTTACGTCCTTATCAGGAGGCAGGGGGTGGGGGAAGAATACTAACTTGAAATCTCATAGGCTTTTGAAGTCTGAAAGCCCACCCCCAGTGACATACTTCTTCCAACAAGGCCACACCTCCTAATCCTTCCCCAAACTGTTCACCAGCTCTAGACCAAGCATTCAATATATGAACCTAGAGGGGCCATTCTCATTCAAATCACCATGTATGGACAGAGTTGAGACTTAGAGAGGTTTAGTAATTTTCACTGAATCTGGGTGCGACATGCTTCTAACCTTTGACAAAATTGTTCATGTGTATTTATGACTAAGACAATAAGGAGAGGGGAGATGGTAAGGTCCCTGGCGAGTCGACATGAAGTCTTGAGTTTAGATCCCAGCNGGCCATTCTCATTCAAATCACCATGTATGGACAGAGTTGAGACTTAGAGAGGTTTAGTAATTTTCACTGAATCTGGGTGCGACATGCTTCTAACCTTTGACAAAATTGTTCATGTGTATTTATGACTAAGACAATAAGGAGAGGGGAGATGGTAAGGTCCCTGGCGAGTCGACATGAAGTCTTGAGTTTAGATCCCAGCACCTATGCATGTGGCAAACATTTGTAACCTCAGAGCTGGGAACTGACTGGGCAGCCAGCTCTGTGAATCAGTCAGCTCTAGGTCAGTGAGAGACCCTGCCTCCAAAGGTAGGGTGAAACAGGGCATAGTGGCCCATGCCTTTAATCCCAGCACTCAGGAGGCAGAGGTAGGCGGATCTCTGTGAGTTCAAGGCCAGCCTGGTCTGTCTGCAGAGTGAGTTGCAGGACAGCGCTACATAGTGAGACTGTCTTGAGTCTCATTTGGCAAAATGGAGAAAATCAATGGAGACGAACATTGGTCACTGCTCTCCACATGCAGGCATGTGTATGTGCAGTTATATGCATACCTACCCACATGGAAATGTATAACACACGCGCACACACACACAGAGTCATGAAATTCAGAGTTTGATCCCCAGCACCATATAAACCCAGAATGACAGTGTTCACATTTATAATCCTAACACTGTGGGGGCGGGGGGGGGCAGGAGAATCGGAAATTCAAGGTCACCTTTGGCTACATAGGCAGTCTGAGGTCAGCTTAGCTACAAGAGATCCTGTCTCAGGGAGGTTAAGAAAAGGGGAGGAGGCGGAGTGTGACAACCGTAAAGGGGCCTTTAAGATTCATGAGATGCTCAGGTGTCCAGTGGGATGAATGTAAAGGAGGGGCAGAAGTGATGGATGAAATGTTACCTGCAGTGCACCTGTACCCAGGAGATAAGCCCTCGGCCCATCTGTCAAACTCCAGTCCAGTTCAAAGCAAAATCATGTTTGCATAGCAAAGAACAGAGCTGTGTCAACAGAAGCCAGGATTTGGTTACAGACTCATCTCGGGAATGTTAGACACCTGCACCCGGGAGGCCCTGAGCCAAAGCAGATGGGCTCTCAGACAAGGTGGAGACGCTGCCTCGGAGTCACCCTCCTCCACCCCACCCCACCCCACCCCCGCCTGATGGTGCAGATCCCCCGTGGGAGGGGAGCGCCTCGTCTAAAGCACATCTGGCCACTCTCCATTCACTCAGGCGTGATGTCTGAGCACTCGCCGTGTGCCAGACATTAAGTGGCATTAAGTGTGGGAAGCGTGCTGGTGCTGAGGAGATTAAGACCCCCAGAAACCCCTCCTCGGAAGAAGGCGCCTGTAGTCTTGTTTGGGAAAGGGATGGATGTTGGAGAGATACAGGCATGAAAGAAAGTGTGCAAATGATGACTTTGGCATTCAGTGGGAAGTGTGCTGAGGTTAGACAGGTAGAAGATTCCCACCCGGTCTGGAGAAGGAATTAATGTGAAACTGAGAGGTGTTGCCAAGGGAGAGGCAAGGAGAGTATGTGTGTGCCTGTGTGAGCGTGCGCGTGGGTGCCTTTGTGTGCGTTGGGAGACAATTTGTCTGTGTGGAGTGCTAGTCTGGTATAATAACCTGAGTTTGATCCCCAACTCTGCATAAACTAGGCACAAGGATTTATATACACTTGTAATTTGATCTTTTGAGAGGTGGAGACAGGAAGAGTGGGAGTTCAAGGTCATCTTCTACTACATAGGCAGGTCAAGGCCAGTCTGGCCTGTAAGAGACCTGTCTCAAACACCAAAACCAACACACACACACACACACACACACACACACACACACACACACACTGCTTCCCACCTTGTTTCTTGTCAGGGAGCTTTTGAATGTCCTCATGATGTGGAAGCCAGATGAGCTGAGAGGTTAGAGTGAAGTTGGAAAGCCCTTTACCTCAAATATCTGCTATGGGGGCTGTCAAAGTCACTCAGCTCCCCGACCTCAGTATGTACACTGGTATGTTCTATTTCCCTTCTCCCACCAAACACACATACATACCAACGAAAATCAATGAATGTCCAGATGCGGGGACACACGCCTTCAGTCCTAACACTTGGGAGGCAGAGGCAGGCGGATCTCTGAGTTTGAGGCCAACCTGGTCTACAGCGTAAGTTCCAGGGCCAGCCAGGGCTACCTGTCTCAAAAAACCCAAAATACACAAAACAAAACCCAAAAGAATCTGAGTGATGCCTTTTCCAGCTGGGAAGTCTGGAACCTGGGACCATCATGTTGTGACATCACCAGTGTGCAGGTTTATAAGAACATGAATACGGAGGGTAGAGGGCAGATGACCTTGTGTGTCATTCCATAGTAACTATATCTTCCTCCTCTTCCTCTTCCTCCTCCTCTTCTTCCTCCTCCTTTTGTTTTACAGACAAGATCTCATTGTGCTCATTGTATAGCCCTGGCTGTCCTGAAACTCACCATGTAGACCAGGCTGGCCTCTCAAAGTCAAGATCCGCCTGTCTCTGCCTCTCTGGTGCTGGGATTAAAGGTGTGCAGCCTACCTTGTTTATTTTGAGACAGGGTCTCTCTCACTTGGCCTAGGACTCATGATTAGGCTAGGCTTGCTGTCCAGCAGGCCCCAATGCCTGACCTTTTTTTAAGGTGGGTTCTGTGGATCAAACTCAGGCCTTCATGCTTGCAAGGCAAACCCTTTTTCTACTGAGCCACGTCCTCAGCCTGAGCTGGGGTCCCCTCCACTGATAGGGACCCCTGTGCCCACTGGGCTCAATCAGGTAAAGCAAGATGATTCTGCCCATCCCACAGTCGTCTCCCTCCCTGCGTTCTTTTATTTTCATTGCGGTGCTGAGCCTCACGCCCTTTGCCACTGTAACCTGATGTGTTCAGGGATTCCAACCACTGGCCAGTAGATAACTGTGAGGGGCTCTTCCATCTCTCATCAGCCCCTCAAACACTCTGCCCCTCTGTTTCTCTTACTGACCTAAGCAGACTCCCAAAGCTTTCCTAAACCCAGCTGAACATCCCTCCATGCCCGGTGAGCAGGAGAAACCAAGGTACGTTCAGTTCCTTCGGGATCATGACAAGTGACCCCAGCACAGATACAATCCCACCGTTAGTTAGTTTAGACCTTAGTTCAGACGTTCTCGATGCCGATGCCGCCTTGCTCCTGGCGGCTGGCATGTGCCGCCTCCTCTCCCTCCCCTCCCCCGCACTGCCTTTCCGTCCTCACTCTCCGCTGCCTTGTTTCCTTCTTCCCAGAGAAAACTAGGGCAGTAGGAAGGAAGTGCGCTTCCTCAGGCTTCCTCAGGCTCAGCTGCGCCCACCAGCATCTGTGCTTGGCTGGGGCCGCCCTCCCTTCCTCCCTTCCCTTCCTCCCTCAGCTCAAATCCTGCTTGAAGTGGTTGGTCCTGCCTTGCCCTACAGCGCTTCCCTGCTCATCTCTCCCTAGCCCCCCTCTCCCATCCCCCCCCCCTTTATCTGTGGCTCCCTTTCCTCCCTTTGGTTCATTCTGCGATTAGCATATAAACCTGCTCTTATTTCTGCCTTCATAAACCAGAACAGACCTACACCCTATTCTGTCCCCACCTCCCACCCTCTCCCAGTGCAAAGCCTTATTTCTCTAATTTTCTTTGCAGGAAAAAAATTTCTGTGGTCTGTTCTCTTCCATTCCCTTGGATCCACTAATATACGGCTTTGGCTTTCACTTCAGTGCGTCTCAAGGTCACGGACAATCAGCTGCTGGGCAGATAAATACAGTGGTCAATTTTCAGCCTTCGTCCATTGATGCTGTTTACCGATCTTCCCCACCTCCCCAGCCACTCTCCACGGTCCTTCCCGGTGCCCTTGTCTCTCCGTGGATCGCTCCTTACCAAGCTTCTCTGCTGGATTCTTACTTTCGTGGTTCTCAAGATGCTGGGGCAGGAGAGGGGTGTCTCACATAGAATCTTAGAAGCTAACCCTGGATCTCTTCTCTCAATTCCAGATTCGTTTCCATCTTCCACTTGGAGGACATGTAAACTCAAAATTAAGCCGCGGTGACGGTTCACAGTTGCTTAGGCCAAGAATTCCATCCTCAGCCCAGAGTTAGCCATCTAAGCCAGTCTGCATCAGCCTTGCTTCTGGGATCTCTCTCCTCATCCCTCACGGGCCCAAGCTACTGTCACTGATTGCCTGCATTAACCCAGGAATTCCACTCTGCTCATCCTCAACAGACGGACCCTTTGGGAAGCTAGGTCTTCTCCTGTCCCAGGTCTAATCAAATTCTACAGAGATGGCAGCTAAGCCCAGACTGCTTGTCACCAGCTAACTCCCAGTGTCGGATACTTCTCCCTTGATGGCCTCCAAACTGCCCGTATTCTCATCCAGGGACAGTTTTCGGACTCCCTCACCCCTCCTTCACATTTCTGTCCAAATGCCACCTTTGCAGAGCAGCTTGTAGACCAGCACCCTTAGCGGCCCTGTGCCAGCTGGGCTGCAGCTCTCTCTCCGTGCACACGCCACCCCTGGCCGAGTGGGTGTGTCCCGTTGTCTCCATAGCGGATACTAACAGTCTACCACACACCCACACTGGCTGTGGGTGCATCCTGTTGTCTCCATAGCTAGCTCTGTGAGTGTGAATGGTAATAACTGAAGAGAGGACTGAGCTAGCCAGAGCCAGACTGACTCCAGGACAGGCTGCAAACTGGCAGTGTGGGAGAGTAGGCCTAAGTTTCTGTTTTCTAGAAATAAGAACCCGGATCTAGGAACCTGTGGTCAGCCAACCACAGCTGCGGGCAACCAATCCGAGGACACCTTGTCATCTGGCCTGAATTAAGAATAGGTAGCTAGATAAGTGACCCCCTGGGAAGTCTGCAGAGCCTAGCCAATTGTAGAATCAGACAGACCCCTAGAGATAGAGCTAACCAAGGTAAAAGGGCACATACCCCTCCCTGGAATTTCCATGACAATAAAAGCTGAGGCCTGCAGGTCCGCCAGAGGTCTCCATTCCCAAATGGGTAGACCCCGGCATTCAGGGAAGTCAGCTGAATAAACGCTCTTTGCTTTTGCATACTGTGTGAAACTGGGGTCTTCTTCTTCTTTATTCTTGGGACCTAACACTGAGACAAGCTTTGGAGAGACAGATCAACTTTACCTTAAATGAAGGTTTATATAGTTTTGGAGACAGCGGTAGGGATAGCAGGGTGGGCAAAGGTCATTGGCTGAAGACTAAGGTCCTGAGATACCTCATTAGCATGGGGAGGCATTCCAGAAACCTCAGGTGATAGTTGAAGGAGTTCTTAACGGGGGAGAAAGGAAGCTGAACCTGTAGTCTAACCAAGGTTACGTGACATTTTACAGGTTATGTGACATTTCGCAGGTATAGGGTATGGGGTCTGGGATCCCCCTAGGCTGAGGAGGTATAGGGTCTGGGGTCCCCCTAGGCTGAGAAGAGGAGGCTTTGGTGGCAAATGGAGACTGCCATTTTGCCCTGAGCTCGGAAAGCTAACTGGACAATGGTAGGCTTTGACCTTAGTTAGCGGGCAACACTCCTCAGGTGGCCATGCTTGTGGCCATCTCTCTCCTTGCTTCTTGGTCGGTCCACCCTCTGTCCCTGCCACCCGGCCCCCACTTGACACAGGTCTCACCCTGAATCCCAGGCTATCTCACATTTTCTGTAACCCTCCTATTTTAGCCTTCTGATGGAAACTACTGGTGTGTAACACCATGCCTGGCTCTGCACATTTGTATTCTTTTAAAAATGTATCATCTTGTTATTTGTGTGTGTGTGTATGTGTGTATATATGCAGTGTATGTGTGTGTTTGCTTGTTTGTGCATGCATATGTATGCATGTGTGTGTGGTGCCTGCAGAAATTAATAGCAAGTGTCTTCCTCAGTCTTTCTACCTTACTTTATTTATTTTGGTTTTTCGAGACAAGGTTTCTCTGTGTAGCCCTGGCTGTCCTGGAACTCACTCTGTAGACCAGGCTGGCCTCAAACTCAGAAATCTGCCTGCCTCTGCCTCCTGAGTGCTGGGATTAAAGGCGTGCACCACCACCGCCCAGGTCTACCTTGCTTCTTGAGACAGGTCTCTCACTGTGCCTGATGCTCACTGTCTGCTGTGCTCTGGGGTTCCACTTTCCACTTCTCCCTACCGTCTCAGTGCTTGCCCTAGTTAGGAATTTACTGCTGTGATCAGGCACTGTGACCAAGGCAACTCTTTTAAAGGACAACATTTAATTGGGGCTGACTTACAGATTTCAGAGGTTTGGTTCATTATCATGGCAGCATCCAGGCAGGTGTGATACAGGAGGAGCTGAGAGTTCTACGTCTTCATCCAAAGGAAGCCAAGGAGCAGACTGTCACTTTTGCACTGGGCAGAGCTTCAAAGCCCACTCTCACAGTGATACACTTTCTCCAATGAGGCCACACCTACTCCAACAAGGCCCCACCTCCTAATAGTGCCACTCCTTGGGCCAAGCATATACAAACTGTTGGGGTACCGCCTGCAGTCCCCCACTAGACGGACTAGGTCCCCTGGAAGGCGAACTGGGGCTTGTAAGGACTAGATGGGAGAGAAAATGAAAACACTGAGTCAGTTCTCCGGTCAAAGCATATTCTGTTCTTTACTGAAAAATCTTTCTTGGTTTTGAGAGGGAAGACCCCGCCCCCAGTCAATTCTGCGCAGGTGCCTGGAATGTGGCGCCAAGTCTAATGCAATGTGGAATGTCCCAGCTGGAAGCAGGTGAACTGGGCAAGGCAGGGTCCAGGGTGCTATGGAATGCCTTGGCAGGAAGCAGGACCCGGAAGGGGCACAGCAGATGGGCAGCCGGATTCCGGAGAAGCTCTGGTGTGGTTTAGCACAATGGAAACCAGCCTTGGCTGGAGAACCACGCTGTATGTGGCTTCCTGTGGCATGCCTTCAGGGGCATCACGTCTGAACTCTCAGCCTAGAGCAGGCTGGGGGAAGAGGTTACACAAACCACCACAGTGCTAGAGTTAGAGATGCATACTGACATAGCTGGCTTTTACATAGGTGCTGGGGATTTGAACACAGGTAGTCATGCTTGTGGGCTGGTTCTTTCCTGACTAAGTTATCTCCCTAACCCGAGGTGGGGGTCCGGATCCAGTCCTCTAAGGACAAGGTAGTCCTGGCTCTCCTAGAACTCTGCTTTTGCTTCCTGAGTGCTTGGGATTAAAGGCGTGTGCCACCACTGCCTGGCTCAGCTGTGTTCTTGATGGCAGAGTGTAGGTTTTGTCTGACCCCCCCCCCCCCATCTATGGCTTTGGGTGGTTCACAGTAGCTATACAGTGAATATTGGTTTGGAATGAGCATCTAGCTCTCGGGCTGAGCTCTTTATACACCAGCCCCAGACACGACAGCTGGTAGCTCAAAGCACCTGCCACCTGTATGCTGGGCAGAGTCCACAGTGCACAGAGTAGCTTCCCAGAGGGCTTTGGGCTGCCCTTCAGCCTGGACTGGCTCTGGGAATAGCTTGGTTCATGTACTGCTCAGTGAGCTTTGATTTAATTCCTTGATGTGTATTGAATTCTCAGCGGAGGGGCACGGTCCCGCCCTTTCACTCCAGGAGATGTCTAGAAAGAGCCTCTTTTCCCTCAGATTTGAACCAGAGATGTGTGTTCAGTCTGGAAAACATGGTATTTGTTGCCATAGCAACCGAACTTCTAAAACCACGGATGTCAAGTCTATGTGGATGCTGGTGCTCATAGCAACTGCCAGTCTGCATTTGGGGGGGGGGGAAGTATGCCTTGTAGTCTTTCTGCCCCTGAGTTAGGGAGGGGAGAGAGGGGTGAGGTGGGCAGTCAGGATTCCTTCTAGAATGGATAGGACAGGGAGGATTTTAGAAATAATGAGGTTCAAGGCTGGACCCCAGTGCAAAGGGAACTCTCAAGTTCACATGTCAGAGCTCCATACCCTTCCCCCCAAGGGAAGGAATCTGTTCCCCACCCCTCTCATCTCTGATACTGCTCAGACCTCTGGATGTTTGTAGAGATCCAGCAGGGACACACATGGGCGTAGACAAATTGATAGACAGACATAAGCTCCTTTGGCTCTAACAAATGTAGCCATCACCATTCACCAGTCCTCTTGTTTATCACATGCTTGCTCCATGCGTATAAACATAATACTAAGTGCCTACTGTGTGCCTGCACTCGGGCCTCAGGAGCAGAGAAGACGCGATTTGCTTCAGGGTGGGCTCCATGCTCTTCAGCCCCAAGTCTTAGCAGATGATAAACAAACATGTAGGTTGCACTGAAGGCTGAAAGAGTGGGGCGGGATCCGAGCGTCTAGGGATAGGAAGGGGGTGATTAACTGGGGAGATGCTGCTGGTAGGCGGCAGGAACCAAAGAATTCAGCCTCAGTCTAGTTTCTTTCGAGGAAAAGATGGGCCAAGCTGTATTCATCCACTGCGGTTGGAAAAAGGGTCCCCATGAAGTCTCTCCAAAGCATCGGGGACCGGGGTTTCTCCTGCTGAAGTCAGGCTGTGTCTCTGGATCAGTGTCTGCGCTAATTAAAATGCTTCTCATCTCCAGCTGCATTTCTTGTCAGTGACATCTTTGCGTCAGGAACACGAGTGACTTCCCCTCTTCCTCCCAGACCTCAGAGCCTCTCATTTGCCTTTTACACCCCTGCCCACATTTCCCTGAAGAAGTGTGGCCTTCCCCACCAAAGACAGGTTGTGGGTCCGGTTAGGACTCTGAGGGGTGGCCCCTGCCTTTGGTGATGCGGATGAATTTTGGAGCCACTATTTCCCAGCCATGGGGTCCTCTCTGAGCCCCCTGCATCCTCATCTACAGGACTGTCATGTCACTTGCCAGCTGGGTAGGTTATTCTTCAGTTCATCCAGTCAACAAGTGCACACTGAGCACCTACTATGCGCCAGGTGGTATTAAAGAGTTGAGGATGTGACAGGGGGACAAAAGGTACGATCTGGTGGTCTCAATTCACTCACATCACCAGGCATAACCACTTGTCATTTGGATCTACAGCTTGCATGGTAGTTGGTGCTCTGGAGACAGCTAAAGAGGGGTGGGGTGGGGAGAGCCAGCGTGGGTGCTGGTAGTTGAGGCTGGGTCCCTTTGGGAGCAATAACCAAGGCAGCATAGAAGTTTCAGGGAAGAAGTTTCTTATTCCTAACTCTTTCCTTAGGATTGGCAGGGTGTGTGAAATTCAGTAAGGAATGAAGAATATCCCTCCCTCCCTTCTTCCCTTCACCCTCAACACCCTCTGGTGGGGTCTCCCTATATTGGCCTGGAACTCGCTTTGTAAATTAGGCTGGCCTCAGACTTACAGAGATCCTCCTGCTCCCACCTCCTGAGTACTTGGATTAAAGGTGTAGTACTTGGATTAAAGGTGTGCATGATCATACCTGCCTTGCCTCTTCTCTCTTGTCTCTCTCTCTCTCTCTCTTCCTCCATCCCACTCCTTCCTTCCTTCCTTCCTTCCTTCCTTCCTTCCTTCCTTCCTTCCTTCTTCCCTCCCTCCCTCCCTCCCTCCCTCCCTCCCTCCCTCTCTCCCTTCTCTCTCTCTCTCTCTCTCTCTCTGAAGCAGGGTCTCTCTCTGAACTGGAATCTCATATATTAGGCTAGATCAGCTGGTCATTGAGCTCCAGGGGACTTCCTGTCTCCCCCCTCCCCAAAATGGGGGTTATAAGTGTGCTTTCTATGTGTCTGAATGACCTCTGGTCTTCATGTGGTATTTTACTGACCAAGCAACCTCTCCAGCCCCAAGGAATGCATTTAAAAACGTGTTTACAATAATTTATTTATGTTATGCATTTGTGCATGTGAGAGTCAGAGGACAGCTTTCTACTGTGTGATTCCTGGTGATCAAACTCAGGTTATGGGGCTAAGTGAGGGCCACATGGAACCTCGTCACCAGACAGAAACTGTCAACGTGGAGCAGATTAAGAAACCCTGACAGTTCTCATAATTGAGAACGGTAGGTGCTTGGATTTGTCCCGACCTGGTTCTTGTCCTGGAGCACATGACCACCATGACACCCCACATGAAGACTGTGACAACTGGTCACATAGCATTGAGCCCCGGAGTTCTCCATGTTAATGAGGTATCCAGATAAGCTGGCTCTGAGGGTTCAGCCAATAGTCTTCCCTTCCCCCAGCATTCCCTCCTGCAAAAGATATTTAATCTCTGGTCCACCCTGAGTAAGTCTCTATGTACCTTTTTCTTTTTTTTTTTTTTTGGTTTTTCGAGACAGGGTTTCTCTGTATAGCCCTGGCTGTCCTGGAACTCACTTGGTAGACCAGGCTGGCCTCGAACTCAGAAATCCGCCTGCCTCTGCCTCCCGAGTGCTGGGATTAAAGGCGTGCGCCACCACGCCCGGCGATCTATGTACCTTTTTCATCGTGAATAAACAGTTCGGATAAGCAAGGGCTGTCTCATCAAGAACCACCATGGGGGGAAGCGCTAGCGGTACAGCCCCAATCTCCTGCAGAAGGTTTCTCATTTCCTCAGCTCTCAGGACAATCACCCTGAGCTAAGCATCCCCACCCGCTACTCCTCATGGTTCCCAGTGGTTTCTGGATGCCTGGGAGGCTGAACCTCAGCAGCAGCCTGTGCTGTGTCTCACCCGGGCTGGGGCCCCCATCTTAGGCTATATTCCATCATCCTCAAGTGGGTCTCCCAGTTCTTCTGCATCTTCCTCCTTTATCCTTGATCTGCCAGCCAGAGGCAGCCGTTTTCTTGGTTGGTGGGGTGGTGTCGGACATTTCTTGCGGGAACACAGATAGGCTTACGCTGGTCCTGTGGGAAAACACAAGTGAAATTCCTCCCACTTGTAAGGAGAGGATCTGGTCCCTTCCAAATTTCATCTAAAGAAACATGCCATTGTACTAGGATAGAGGGTTTAATTTTGGTGTGTGCCAAATGCAGGGAGATAGGAGGGTGTTTGGAGTTTTTGTAGATGTTAAATATGTTTAGTGTAGTTAGAGCTATCATTAATTGTACATTAGGGGGTAGGTGGTTGTCTTTTGTTTTAGAAGTTGGGCTTTTAGGATTTGATGTGTTATTTCTACTATACCTTGGCCCAGAGAGTTGTGGGGGAATACCACAGCTTAGCAGCAAGCACCTTTGCCAGCTGAGCCATTTCACTGGCCCAAGGCTAATAGCCATTTTATATATATATATAAAATGCTTCAGTAGGTAAAAGGTGTGACTTGGATGTTTCAGACTATTAGACAGTCAGACCTTCCTCTCTGCCCCTGGACCACAGTGCAAACCCTTAGCCTGACTGGTATAAGTAGAATATGGCCCTACACTGAGGCCAGCCTTAATACTACCTTTCCCACTTACACTCAGCCTGGGCTTTCCCTGTTCATCCTCAACTTCTTGTCCTAATTTGCTTCTCATTGTTGGGCTAAAATGCTGACCAAAAGCAACCTAGGGAGGAGAGGGCTTATTCCAGCTTGTAGGTTGCTGTCCAGGACTGAGGGAAATCAGGACAAGAGTTCAAGGCAGGGTCCAGAAGGCAGGAACTGAAGCAGAAGCCATAGAGGGGAGGGGAATGCTGCATATTGTGCATACTGGCTGCTTTGTTTCTTTGTTTGTTCTTTTGTTTTGTTTTGTTTTGTTTTGTTTTGTTTTGTTTTGTTTTGAGACAGGGTTTTACTATGTAGCCCTGGCTGTCTTGGAACTCACTTTGTAGACCAGGCTGGTCCCAAACTCACAGAGGTCCACCTGCCTCTTCCTCCCTAGTGCTGGCATTAAAGGCGTGTGCCATCACTGCCTGGCACACAGCCGAGGCTTACGTGCCCTGGAGTGGCTATACCACTTCAGTGAGCTGGATCCTCTACATCAATTATTAATTAGCAAAGTGCATCATGGGTATGACCTCAGACAGATCTGATGGAGCAATCTCCCAACTGAGGGTCCTCTCTTTACACATAAATCAAGCTGATAACCAAGATTCGCCATCATAGTTAGTTATTTTAATTATGTACATGTGTGTGAGCGCATGCACATTAGTACAGGTCCCTCAAGCTGGAGTTTAAGGCCTCATATAAGTGCTGGGAGCAGGATTCCGGTCTTTTAAAAGAGCAGTAAGCTCTTTAACCTCTGAGCCGTCTGTCTCCAGTCCCTTTACCTAGTTGGGTCAAGTATAGCAGAGGGGTGGTGGGATGAGAGACTTAGGGAGCCAACTTAAGGAGGTGTTTATGTGAATGGGACAAGGGGCATCTGCTTAGACTTTCATCCTTGGCTTTTCACTGGTCTCCCCTTAGCCTTGACCTTGAGTTTCTATGACTTTGTACAGAATGGATTCTTGGCTAACATAAACGCTCTCTATATTTGTAATCTCGGGCTGAAAACATCCTCTAAGCTGATCTATTGGCCAAGAGCCTAAATCGTCTGAGCATTTGTTAATCCTCAGAGTAGATACTACTGTGGTGGTTTGAATATGCTTGGCCCATGGAGTGGCGCGATTAGGAGGTGTGGCCTTGCTGGAGGAAGTGTGTCATTGTGGGGGTGGGCTTTAAGACCCTTGTCCTTGTTGTGTGTCTAAGCCAGTCTTCTCTTAGCTGTCTTTGGAACTAGAGGAAGAACTCTCAGCTCCTCACACATCTGCCTGGACAGTCATGCTTCCTGCCTTGATGATAATGGGCTGAACCTCTGAGTTTGTGAGCCAGCCCCAATTAAATGCTGTCCTTTATAAGAATTGCCTTGGTCATGGTGTCCGTTCACAGCAGTAAAATCCTAAGACAACCACCAGTGCAACATTTTTGGTCAAATTAAGCAAGCTTTGTTTTCTGCCACACAGGGCTATCTCGCTAAAGCAGGACTTGAGAGAATACCATTGGATATAGAAGAAAGTGGGGTTTATATGGTTCAAAAACAGCAAGAATAGGGGGTTCCCAAAGATTCTTGGTTATATAGGAACTTGCAGAACATCTCAAGATGATTTGGCAGGACATCGTATCAGGGCAGAGGTTAGGGTATAGTGTTGGGGTAAGACTTTTGTACACAGTGTGAAGGTGTACCTCTGTTCTTCCGCACCTGCCTAAGGCATTCTCTGATTGGCTTTCATACAGAGCTGACAGCCTATAGCTACACAGGAAGTAGAAGGCAGGACTTGTGGGCAGAGATAGGGACTCTAGGAGAGACGACTCCAGCTAGACGTGGAGGAAGTCAGGCATACCAGGACGGAGTGAGAGGTAAGAGGCCTTGTGATGAGTGTGAATTACAATAAATGGGTTAAATAAGTTATGGGAGCTAGTTGAGAAATAGCCTAAGCTAAGACTTAAACTTTCATAAATAAATATAAGTCTCTGTGTCATTATTTGGGACCTGGTGGGTCAGAGACAGTGATCTAGAACATGTCAAACTCCAGAAAATGGGTCAAGACATAGACAGGAATGAATTCATTTTGACTTTGCTTTTCTTTTATGAACATTGGTATTTTGCTTACGCTTGTGTCTATATAAGGCTGTTGGATTCCTGGAACTGGAGTTACAGACAGTTGTGAGCTGCCATGTGGGTGCTGGGAATTGAACTCAGGTCCTCTGGAAGAACATCCAGTGCTTTTAACTGCTGAGCCATGTCTCCAGCTCCTTAATTTGACCTTGTAATAAGATAGCGTCTCACCTTAAGATGAAGTCAGGCTTGTCCATCAAGTTTTCAGTTGAATATACAGTTGTGTCCTGGCTGTGAGTTTGCAAGCTCAACTTGTCTGAGCTTAGATGTGTAGTGGAGAAGTTGGGACATTCCCCTTTCTCTAGCTGGGAGAAGTGGGGCTCATAATATTGAAATGGTTATCCATCTTATTAGTTTGAATTCCTAAAGAAAGCCACAGAAAGAGGCAGCTACCTCCATTTTCATTTGACAGATAAAGAGACTGAGGCCTGGATACCGCAGGCACAGGCAGGGCGGATCTCACTTGCGGTGACCCCTGAGGAAGACACCCAGAGGTACCAGGTGTCACTAAGATGAGAAAGTAAGTGGTGGAGAGATGGAAGAGAAAGAAAAAAACCAAAGGATGTGTGCACAGTGAAGACAAATGTAACTGGAGATTTGACAGTAGTGAGGACCAGCCTGATGTGAGAAGCCTGGGATGGATGCCACCAGAGGCCATGGTGAGATCCAGGTCTGTGCTGCCATTAAAGGCCATGTGTGGGTCCATGGCTTTGCAACAGTGAGGGCCTGTGTTGATATCGTCCATGGCCCATGTTACTATCAAAGCCTATGCAGACATCTCTAATCTGTGCTGCCGCCTGGGGCCGTGCTGATGTCTGAGGACACCTGGTACCTGGGCAGCATGGGAAAGCTGGCCCCGAGGGCATAAGAGCAGGAGAGTTGGCCTTGCGTTGTAACAGCTGCTGCATTGGAGAAAGCAGGCCCGGCACCTCGCCTGGGCAGATACTGGAGAGGAGTCCCAGGGAGGATCCAGTACTGATAGTGTAGCAGAAGCCAGAGGCCTCGAACCAGACCAATGACTCACTGCAGTGAACATTTCCAAGAAAAGCTGTCTGGGCAAAAGGGTGTACTGTGTGACACACGGTGACACACTGAAGCTCCCACAGTGAGATATTTTTGTAGTTGTTGTTTGGTTTTGTTTGTGTTCTTTTGGGGCCAGGTTGCACGGAGGGCAAATATGGAAGGATGGGGAGATGAGTGGGATTGGAGTGCAGGATGTGAAATTCACAAAGAATCAATAAAAAATTAAAGAGAGAGAGAGAGACAGACAGACAGACAGACAGAGGCTTGGCTGGGCATAATGTAGCAACCCTGTGATCCCAGAGCTTGGGAGATAAGGTGAGAGAATAAGAAATTCAAGGTAATCCTGTCCTGAAGAGTGAGTTCGAGACTCATCTTGAGCTACAAGAGATCGTCTCTCAGTAAACAGCCAAACCCAAGAAAGCCACACCACCACCACCACCACCTCTTAGGCTCAGGTAGATGACAGGCCTGGTCAGAGAGGGCATGGCTGACCTAGCTCTCAGGCACCTGACTCCCAAGCCTGACTGGAGTGAGCCACCCTTCCTTACTAACAGGTTGTAGATGTCTTCCCTCTGGCTACATGGCTCCTTTGGTTCCTGGGCGAGGCTAGGGGTAAAGGCCGTTTAAAGATACTGCCACAGAGCCTGCTGGTGAGCAGTGAGCCTGAGACTTTCTTGGGCTCTCAAGGGACCATAATTCAGTCAGTGCCTTCCTGGAATTTCCCTTGTCTGGACTGAGGTTGTGGCCCAGTTGATAGAGTGCTCACCTAGCTTGCAATAGGCCGGTGTTTGATTCCCCAGCATTATGGAAACCAGGAAGCGGCCCTGGTGATGCACGCCTCTGGCGATGCATGCCTCTGATCCCAGCACTTGAGAGGTGGAGGCAGGAGTCCCAGGAGTCTGAAGTCCTGTTTGGTGAAGTCATCATAGCACATCCTTGGCTTCATAGTGATGAGGTTGAAGCATGCTTAGGATACATGGGACCCTGCCTCAAACCAACCTAACCAACCTACCACCCAATCAACGAATACGAAAACCAAGATCTTTTTTTGTTTGGTTGGTTGGTTTTTCGAGACAGGGTTTCTCTGTGTAGCCTTGGCTGTCCTGGAACTCACTCTGTAGACCAGGCTGGCCTCAAACTCAGAAATCCACCTGCCTCTAACTAAGATATTTTATGCCTTTCCTTCCTCGCTCCCCTAGAGCTTGTCTCCCTCGTGAGGACCGATTGTCTCTATCCCATGCTCCTGGTGCCCCCACGTGGCTGAAACTGTCAACTGCAACAACCATTGGCCATTCCCCATGATGTAAAATGACTGAGGGGGCTTTTAGAGGGTGAGTTTATTCAAACAAATCATTTGCATTTTCCCCAGTGACAGACTGACCCGAGCCTCGATTTGAATCCAGGAATTTTGGCTCTCACACCAGCTCTCCAGATGGTCTGTGGTGATAAACGTTTGAATACAAGCGATATGGTTCACAGATGGAAATGACTCAATTGCCGGGTTGTCTCTGAGACCAACGATATTAACTGACTGGGATGTAGCTCAGTTGGCAGAGTGCCTGCCTCACAGGTGCCAAACCCTGGGTTAGCTCCCCGGCACCACATAAACTGGACATAGTCCCTCACACCGAGAGGTAGAGGCAAGGAGAATCGGGAGCTCAGGGCTATTCTCCACTGCACAATAATTTCCGAGTGAATCTAGAACACATGAGACCCTGTCTCTGAAAGATACATAACGCTACATTCTACTGAAGCATGTACGGAAGCCCTGTGACATCTCCTGGCTGAGCCTTGGTGCCTGTATGCGTGAGCTGGGGACGAACATAGCCCTTGTCCCTTTGCTGGGGTGATGTGAAGGTAGCACGCACTGCTTCATGGGAAATCATGCCGGGTCCAGCTGCCAAAGTTCACCACACGCCCAAACCTGCACAACCTTTGAGGAAACATAGAGGAAGTGTGTGTGAGTCGTTTTGAGACGAGGTCTCACCATGTAGCCCTGGCCAGGAACTCCCAGTGTTAACTGGGCTGGCCTCAACTCACAGGACGTCCACCTGCCTCTGCCTCTCCAGTGTTAGGATTAAAGGCATATATCACCACATCCAGCTTGTTTCAGTGTGAGATGGTCTTGCTTTGTAATCCAAGACTGGACTGGGACTAGCCTCACATCTCCCTACTTACCTCCCTACTCTGGAACTCCAGAAGCCATTTTCTTTCTTTCTTTCTTTCTTTCTTTCTTTCTTTCTTTCTTTCTTTCTTTCTTTCTTTCTTTCTTTCTTTCTAAAGATTTATTTATTTTATTTACATAAGTATACTGTAGCTATCTTCAGACACACCAGAAGAGGACATCAGACCCCATTACAGATGGTTGTGAGCCACCATGTGGTTGCTGGGAATTGAACTCAGAACCTCTGGATGAGCAGTCAGTGCTCTCCAGCCCCCAGAATCAATTTTCATGCCTGGCCATTTTTGTGATTTTTAATGTAGACAAAACTGTGTGTGTGTTTGTGTGTGCTGTGTGTGTGTGTGTATGTGTATGCTGTATGTGTGCTGTGTGTGTGTGATGTGTTTGTGTTGCATGTATATGTGTTCTATGTGTGTGTGTTCTATGTGTTAGCACTTTGTCTAGGCTCCGCCCCACAGTTACCTGGCACTTCTTGCTCTTGCTCTGTCCTCTCTCCCCTTCCCCCTCTCTCCTCATTGCCGTCCCCACATGCTCATGGCCAGCCTCTACTCCTCTTCCTCTTCCTCTTCCTCTTCCTCTTCTTCCTTCCTCTCTCTCTCTCTCCCTTTCTCTGTCTCTCCTACCCTCCTCATGCCCTGAATAAACTCTATTCTACACTATACACTATATCATGGTGTGGCTGGTCCCTTGGGGGAAGGGATGCCTCAGCAGAGGCCCGAAGAGGTGCCCCCCCACACACATGACTACACCTCCACCAGACATATTCCTTCTTTCTTTATATTTATACAACACAACAGTACATGTGTGTGTGTTGCATGTAGTGTGAGAGTGTAAGAGTGTGTGCGCACTATATGTGTGGTGTTTGTGTGCTATACATGTGTGGTATGTCTATATGTGGTGTGTTGCATGTATGTGTGTATGTGTGTGGTATGTGTATATATGTGTGTAGTGTGTATGTGGTGTGTGTATGTGTGTATGTGTATATGTGGTGTATGTGTGTGGTATATGTGTGTTGCATGTAGTGTAAGAGTGTGTGTGCTGTATGTGTACTGTATATATGTGTATGTGTGTAGTGTATATGTGGTGTGTGTGTGTGTGTAGTGTATATGTGTGTATGGTATATGCAAGTGACTGTGTGAGTGTGTGAGTGTGTGTGCTTCCACGTGGAGGCCAGAGCAGGACATCAAGTGCCTTCCACTCCCTGCCTTACTCCTCTGAGAGAAGGCCTCTCACTCTCCCCAGAAATTTACTAGCCAGACAGCTTCCAGAGTTCCCCACTCTCCACCTGGCTTTTTATGTAAGCTGCTCGGGATTTGAACTCAAGTCCTTGTGTTTGCAGAGCAAACACCTTTGTCCCCCAGACCACTCCTTTAACCCACAGGCAGCAATGATTTCTTTTTTTTTTGGTTTTTCGAGACAGGGTTTCTCTGTATAGAACGTGGCTGTCCTGGAACTCACTTTGTAGACCAGGCTGGCCTCGAACTCAAGAAATCCGCCTGCCTCTGCCTCCCGAGTGCTGGGATTAAAGGCGTGCGCCACCACGCCCGGCCTGTTGTTTGCTTTGTATGGTGGATACTACCCACACTACCCACCAACTTCTTACCTCAGTGATCTTGCTGCCCACTGGGTAGCTGGAGC
>CACVCL010032039.1:0-21762 GCA_902729485.2 Mus minutoides | reverse complement strand
AAGCTGTTGAATCCTGTCACCAACCATCTCTCCAATTGTCCCTCTGCCCAATCCTGCTCCTTTTTGCTTTTATGACTTCCTCTTTTATTCATGTTCAGCAATCATGTCAGAAACGACAGTGTTTCCTTCTTTCATAAATATCCGTTTAATTGTTATTTTATTGTGGTAACTGTAGCTTCAACTACAGTTGTGGTGGTAAGTGGACAACCTTGGCTGCTGGGGCTCATGGGATGGGGTCTCTTGTCTTGACATGGTATATGCTATGCTTGCTGGACCATGAGCTTTTGGGGATCCACTTGTATCCCCATTCTATCTTGCTGTAGGAGCACTGGGTCTACTGATGTGCTCTACCGTGTCCTGCTCACAGGCAGGTTCTGGGGGCTTGAACTTACATTCTCATGCTTATACTCTAGTGCTTTATCCACTCAAGCTTCATTTCCAGACTGATTGTCACACTTAACACTAATGAAAAGTCGTTTCTTTTTTAAAAAATATTTTTATTAATTTTTTGAGAATTTTATACATGAATTTTGATCATCTTACCCTCATAATTCTTCCCAGATCCACACACATGCCCCTTCTATACTATATCCGCCAACTTCATGACTCCTCCTCGTCCTTCTCCTCCCTCCCCTCCTCCTCCTTCTTTTCTCTTTTTCTTTTTGAGATAGGGCCTCAGTATGTAGCCCTGGCTGTCCTGGACTCACTATATAGACCAGGCTGACTCCAAGCTTACAAAAATCTACCTGCCTTTGCCTCCTGGGTGCTGGGATTAAAGGCATGAGCAAGCCACTATGTACAGCTAGTTATGTTCTGGTTTTTTTTTTTCCAAACATTATTTGTGCTGCCTGTATTCTTCTGTGTGTGGAGCTATCCAATGAAGCACAGTCCTACCAGGAGTCATACCTGGAAAGAAAATTGCCACTTCTCCCATAAGACACCAACTGTCTACAGTTCCTCAGTTAGGGATTGGGACTCCCAAGTCCCTGCCCACTCAATTGTAGAATGTCTAATGACTTGATCTGTCTTTGGCTTCCCTCCTTTCCCTTTAAAGATCCTTTGTGCCTGTGCTGCATGCAGCTAGATAAAGCAGGATTATCTCCTCATCTCATTTTCAACTCCCAGACATCTAACATTTTAACTCAACTACACTGGCAAAGTCTTTTTTTTTTTCCATGTAAGGTAATACTTTCAAAAGTTCATGAAATCAGAAATAGACACCTTTTGAGGGCCAGCCTAGAGTCTGCCATAGTGAGAAGCTGCTCTCCAGAGAGGCTGCACCAATTTCCATTCCTGGCATCAATGTGAGCAAGCCAAACTTCTCGCGCCTTCACCATGACTTGATGTCACTGCTGGCTTTCACCTTCGCCTCTCTGGGTGTGTGTGTAGTGATATGTCACTGTGGCTTATTCTAACTGTAACTTTGTAACCAGATGACTCATGATGTTGAGCATTCTTTCACGTGTTACTTTGATACCTGTATATAATTTTCATTGACATATCGGTTCACAATTGGCCATATTCTAATGAATACTTTTTAGTGTTAAGTTTAGAGAATCCATTATATGTTTAGTTACTAATCTTTTCTCAGATAGATAATCTGAAAACATTTCCTCTTGCTCAGTGGCTTTTCACCTTCCCCATTTTGCCTCCTGCATAACAAAAGTCCCTCGCTTACCTAGGCATGGTGGCTCATACTGTAATTGCAGACCTCAGAAAGCTCAGGGAAATGAACTATGAATTGTGGCTAACCTGGGCTACTTAGGGAGTTCCTGGTCACCCTGGGCTAGTACTAGAACTCATGTTCACAAGCAAACAAACATAAGATCAAATTAACTAAGTCAAATTAACTGGCAAGACCTAGTTTGTCAGGTTTTCCTTTGTCTTTTTTTTTATGTCATGTCTAAGAACATTTTTTTGTAGCCTAGGCTCAAATATTTTCTTCTACATTTTTTTTTCTGAGAATTTTATAGTTTTATGTTTATATTGAATTTTATGATTCAGTTTTTCATTACTTTTGCTTATGGAGTAGATGCTTTTAATAGAAAAATGTTAGCGTCTTTAGCACTTGCAGATTATGTTTATGGTGTCACGGATTTAATAAGACTATCTCTTGGTGTCCAAATAGATGTCTACTGTGCAGATAAACTGTATGCTGGCAGATTTTTAACAGTAAAAAGAAGTTGGAAATAAGTCTGGTGTTTCTAGAGCCAAGTGTTGGGCTCTTTTTTCATGTGTTCACGTGGCAAGAAAGACATGACTTTGCAGATCTTTCCTAAAGAAAAATAATCGAGAAACATCCTGTGACTTTTGGAAGCTGTGACAAATTCTACTCTGTTTCTTTTGCTGTGGACTTGAGTAATGGCAACTGATGCTGCATTTGAAAAGAGCTTTGGGAACTGGTTTTATTTTCTTCTTGTTTTTATCACTTTCTGGATTAGGAAGGGGGAAGTTGAAAGTGCCCTTTCCGGTGCTTAAGCATCTATTAGGTTCCATGTTACATCATTTGCAGTGGTTGAGGTAAGCGGAAGAGAGAGTTTTGGAATGAGATTAGGGAAAAAGGAAAACTTAAAAGGTTGAAATGAAACCATAAGGCTTATATGCATTAATTCATATCACTATTAATACTAAAGCATAACAACAGATCAGAGGAGACAAGTCAAATGCCTTTGGCTCCATCTGGGTTATACAGTAAACAAACACAAAAGTATCTTCTCTATCCCTAAAATACTCAGGAGCATTCACTGCTATCAATTCACACAAGTCTTTGTTCTGGTTATCTTACTTACCAAGTATGTTGGTTGGAATAAGAATGGCCCCCATAGACTCATAGATTTGGGAGCTTAATCACCAGAGACTGGCACTTGAATAATTAGGAGGTATGGCCTTGTTGGAGGAAGAGTGCTACTGGAGTGGGCTTTGAGGTTTCAGAAGCCCACTGCCAATCCCAGAGTTTCTCTCTCTCGGCCTGTGGACCAGGATGTAGTTTTCAGCTACTGCTCTGGTACCATGTATTGTGCAGTGCTTCCTGCCATGATGATAATGGACTAAGCCTCTGAAACTGTAAGGCAGGTTCCAGTTAAATTCTTTCATAAGAGTTGCTTTGGTCTTAGCGTCTCTTCACAGCAATAGAACAGTGACTAAAATAAGCTTTGTGATGGATTTCATCTCTTCATCTAAAATGAATTAAACCAATGGAATATAATGCATGTACTTTGAATTTCAAAAAGGTCAGTACAGAAAGTGAAATGGCTTTTGTAATAAATATAGTACTGTATTAGTAAAGATAATTATGGAGAGATTCTACTATTGCCCTTGAAGACAGATTCTGCTAAAATCAATGAAATTGCATGCATAGATCAAAGATGGAATATTCATTAATTTTCACATGCCAGATTAAATCAGCTCACAAACTAGCAGCTACATGTGCTGGAAGAGTTATTTAAAAATACATAATCAGATCTTTACACTTTTGGAAAAATTATTACTTTTAAAGGGAATATTTTATATACTCTATTTTGGTTGTCAGGAATATAATAAAATAATCTGAATGTTATGACTACATACTACATTTTGAAAATGATGACTGTATCTTTTCAAGGGCTGAGGTGGCATAGCCCTTGAAATTGTCCTCAACTATAGCCTCATTATAGGTAATCGAACGAAGGCAGTAAGCCTTCGTTGTATTATCATGATTGGTCTCTGTGTTTCCAAGACAAAGTGGGGGGTGAAGATAGACAGAAAGCCAACTGCTGCTTCCCTGGGCTCTGCTTTTGTCCTTTTAGATTGCCTAAACACCTTTTTTTTTTTTTTTTTTAACCTGGCCTCACTGTTTCTTGCTGTTACACATTTATTTCCAAGATGGCCATTTTCTTATTATTATATTCTTTGTAGTTTATGCAAACAGAGGTTCCACAAACAAAGTGGAATCGTGTCTGCAGGATGAACGAGTATGACATATGTTCACTGTGGACTAGAAGGCCCTTCTTGAGGTCTGTTCTTTTCTTGGCTTTATATGGTTATTGGAGGGTGATGTTTGACTTTCCTGGTCCTTCCTTCCCTGCAGAAGGAACGGCTCCCTAGTAACCTTAGGACTCAGAGTCTCCTGTGAGCCTTATTTTACTCTTTATTTGACATCATAATTACTTCATCCCAGCTGTGCCTCGAAATAGACAGGAATCCTCTACGCTTCACATGTCATCTTTCTGGGGCCAAGAGCAGGTTGAACATGAGAAAGGTTGTGTTTATGGTTTTCACATATTCTGAAGTCCGAGTGAAGCCTATTGTGGGACATAGCTGAGCTGAGTGTGTTGAATATGTTAGGGGAGAGCTCTCACCGGTCTGGAGGACAGCTTTTAGATCAAAGGGTCGGCTGCTCTTAAGACCAAATTTTCTGCATTTATACTTTCAAAAGGAGAAATGACCCCTTCCCTCCCTGTCTCCTAAGATGCAAAATATGCTTAGATATGTACTTCTTGCCCATCAGTATTTTGTGATCATACACCAAAGAAAGGAAATATGTAAAATTCATGGCCAGGTTTGTTTTGAGGAAACCTCTATCCTCTTATTACTGATATTAATTGATCCTTAGAATCAGCGGCGCGTTAGATGGCAGGCATACAAAAACAGCATGGTGGTCATATAGGGGAGTTCTACACGGAAAAATCCACCGTTTCCACCGTCAAGCAGTACATAAATAAAATGTAATGATTATGACCTATGCTTTAATTATTAAAAACTAGGTCTACAAAGCTGGGAGGATACATTTTCTGAGAAAACAGGAAACAGATCTGGTGTTTCTGGTCATGCTCCATAGAAAGCTATTGATTTTCTTCAAGGGATAAAACGGGACTGCAAGTAGTTGTTTTAAAATGCATTAAAGTGGCACATAATTTAAATGAGTCCAGCACTGCTAATTATTCTGGCCCATGTTCAGTTACTTCTGTGTCCTTTCTTCTCTAATGTAAACAAGCCAATTCCTCCTAATTGCCCCGAATAGCTTTGAGGAGCTGATGCTTGGAGTTTTCATTCTATTTTTGCATGAAAATTTTAGAATTTAATATATTTAAGGAAGAGACAGAAAGTATGATGACTTAGGGCACGCTTTCTAAAGAGAGAGCAGTAGTATTTATATTTTTCAGCCTTTAAAATCAAATTAAGGTGCTAATTAAGCTATTCATTTACTAGAGCGGAAAGTAATTACACAATGTGTATCTGGAGGAATAAATAGCCTCATGTGCATCCAAATGAGGTAAAAGAAGGCTTGGACACTCATGCAACATGGTACATGAAGCACAACGCTTAATGAAGAAATCAGACCTTCTCTATAACACAATGTGGCAATTGTTTTCCAAAAAAGGACATTGACTTAAGGGTGTGTCCACATCATTTTTCACAGCACAGGGCTTTCAACTTAAATACTGGAGCCCCCCCCCCACTTTAAAGCATTTTATCAGATATTGATGAAATCCAAATGAGTTAATTTCCCTTAAGATCGCTGGAACCAGAAAAACAGCCAGAGAGCCCTGATGTGCCTCTGAGAAACAGCACTGTGCCTGAAAGTGTCCCTTTCCCCTGAGTTCTGAGGGAAGCACCCACGCGGTGTGCCAGGAAGTGTGAAAAGTGGGAGCACAAGTGTGTGCTGATCTGTGGTGTGCTCTGTGGTGTGGAAAAGGGTCGGTGGTGATGGGGAGGGGAATTCTCCAGGGATAGTGCTGTGCGCCTCAGTCTTCCTCTCCCTGCACTTCATCACTCAAGGGCTGTTGAGGAGGACCTTGTTGCATCTGGAGAGTTCTGTTGCATTGTCTGAAGGGACTACATTGGGGACTTGTGCGTGCATGCGCAGCCGGTAGGGGCGCGAAGCCAGCATTTTTCAATTTTTTATTAGATCTTTTCTTAATTTACATTTCAATTGCTATCCCACTCCCACTTCTTGGCCCTGGCGTTCGTTCCCCTGTATTGGGGCATATAAAGATTGCATTACCAAGGGGCCTCTCCTCCCACAAATGGGACCTTATGAAATTGCAAAGCTTCTGTAAGGCAAAAGACACAGTCAGCAAGACAAAAAGGCCACCAACAGATTGGGAAAAGATTTTTACCAATCCTAAATCTGATAGGGGACTAATATCCAACATCTACAAAGAGCTAAAGAAGCTGGACTCCAGAAAAACGAATAACCCCATTAAAAATGGGGTACAGAGCCAGCCTTCTGGAAGGAGTGAGAAGGTGCCAGGAAGCAGGTTGCTGTGTGTCACTGATGTATAAGGCCAAGTGAGGAATCATGACTGATCACAGAGGCTGTAATTGCATCCACCTGGGCTATAATGTTGCAGGACGGAGACGCCTAGTGGATGGGGAGCTTTGACGAATTCATTGCTCTCTGATCACAAGGGTTCCCGTATGCATGCTTTGCTCCGGGCCTCTTTTCCATCTTCTTGATTCGACACCCCTGCTCCCCCAATCAAAGGAGGAGAGGTAGCCAGAGGTAGGTAAGAGACGAGGGGAGGAGAGAAACGCAGGCCAATGAGTTAGGAAGGACATCTGTAAGCTCCTCTTTCTCACTGTAGGTGCTCAGCCTGGTGAGCAGCCTGAAGAAGCAAGCAGGGAGAGGAGGCTCAGTCAAGTCGAGTTATAATTACTCTCCAGAATCGGATGTTAGAGTTTCTGAATCAAGACTGCTTTTCATCCAGGCCCCAGGAAACATTATTACCCCTGCTAAATAAAGCTGAACGGAACAGTGGGAGGCACACATAAGATTGTAATTTGATTATATTATGATATTGGCTTGAGTAACACTGCAATAATAAGTGTGGTGCTAGGATTGTAGGAAAGGAGGAAGATTCAAAAAGTGTTGATGGGGGGCGTGGGAGGGAGAGATGAGAGAGAGAGAGAGAGAGAGAGAGAGACAGAGACAGAGAGAGATAGATATTGAAATTGGAAACGGAAATGCAGTACCCTGCCCCGCCCCTCCCCGCCAGCCTCCCACCCATTGCAAGCAGGGACAGACTTGTTATGGAGGAAGGACAGTTGCTGTTGGTTAAGGGCCACTAAACAGAAACTCCTTATTAAAGGTTGCCAGGATGCCAGGAGTTAAAGGCTCTCTCTCACCATGACCAAGGTCAGCAGAACTACACACGAGGGAGTCAGAGCCCTAATGCAGTTAGCCTTTTAGATACAGAGTATCACATGATGTTATATGAATTGTTGAAAGAGATATCCAGGTATCTCTCAGACAGGACAGAGTGATAAGGCATTATCTAAATTAAGCAGGAAGAAATAAAACAAATTGCTTTCCAAACCAGAAACAAGTTGCCAGTGATAAATTCTCTTTCCTCTTTGTACTGAATCACTGGCGATTTCTTTAAATTTATCTATGTTCATTTGTATCTTGAATTGTTTAATCTAATATTTCACCAATCTATTGTAAAATTGCAACAATTATTTATTTTGTCTTTTTTTGGGAATGATATTTTTATTTAGCCTAGGCTGGTCTTAAACTCAAGATCCTCCTGTCTCTGCCTCCCAAGTGCCTGAGTGCTGGGATTACAAGTCTGTATGACGCTGCCCTGCTATTCTTCTGTTTGGAAAATTTTGGATCTCCAACTTATGCAGAGCTTTTAGGCTTTTAGGCAGTGGCACTGGAGTTTTAATTATTAACACAGTGATCTTGTTACCAAAGCTCATGTCCTGAGGAGCTAGGGAATCATGGCAACACATACAAGTTTCTAAAATTCCGAGTGTTGCTTGAAAACTTTGAATCTTGTCACTGGCCTCAAATTCTGCCAATTGTTTCCGCATAAGAGAGCGGGCTTCGTTTGATTTTGTGAAAATGTCTGCTAATTATCCCAGTCTGAATAGCTACAGTTCACCTGTCAGTCAGTCTTTTAAGTAAAGATAGGATTCCTTGAAAAAAAGCCGATTACGTCAGCTAGTGAGTCAATCACACCCATACTGTTCTGCGAGACAACCATCATAGGCTGGTATTCAGCAGAGGTGTGTTTTGTGCTTCCCATTTAGTCTTAGAGAATATTAAAGAGACATTGCTCAAAGGTCAAGATTTAATAAAATTATTTTTTTCTCCTCCAGCAAGCACATTGTTCAGCGAAGCTGGCCTCGTAGAGATTTGCTGTGAATGCTGAGTAGTGAGGGCCCAGTGATTGCCGGCATGGAGTGGGACCGCCGCCTAGCTTTGCATTAAGGCACCAGAAACTCTAGTCATTGTTGCTGTTACACCATCAAGTGTGTGTCAGTACAGTGAAAAAGACAAACAGCAGACTGGTATTCGTATAAAAGTAGTTTTGATCTGGGGGCCCCTGAGAAGGTCTTGGGGGCACCCTACGGGTCCATATTTTGAGACTACTGTTCTCAAAAGCAATAAGAGAGATGCCTTCAGAAGTTAGGTCTGAATTAGAAGATCTGCATTGAAAAAAAAAAGAATAGCAAACAAGTCTTATCCACATAAAATGACAATATTTTATTTGTAGAAATGAAATGCTAGGTTAAAATATAGACAACAGTAGTATTTAAGTCAGGAGCGAGACTTTTATGTTGTGTTAGTTACAGAGACATTCTGGAGAGAGGGCTTGTTGTTGTTGATTAAATTTAAATATGAAGACGTTTTAAGTCTGGAGAATGTACAGTTAAAGATTGTGGCTTGTGTCTCCTCATTTTCATTTTCCTCCTAATACAAAATGAAACAAATTGATGTTTTGAAAAGCTATACATTTATTTTGTTCAATAATGAAGGAGATTCCTCAAGACAAATAGAAACTGAGCTCACTGTGCAGCCAAGACTGTCCTTGAGCTGATCCTGTCTCCTACATATCTTAAATAGGGCGATTGCAGGAGTGAATCCCCAAATGTATGTGGTGCAAAGGGTCAAACCCTCATTGCCACCAAGACTTTTGTAAGAAAGATAAAGAGCGTAATCCAAGCCCAAAGGAAAGGATGCTAATGATAAAGAAGCTGGAAACCCCAAATTCTCTGGTAAGAGTAGGCACACAGTTAAATTCAGGATGCTCTAAGTCTGTGTTAGTGGTATGTAAATTGCATGTTTTTAGTATGAAGATTAAAAGTCAAAACCGGCTGGAATATAGTTAGGTTGGTTAAGTGTTTGCCTAACATGCATGGGGCTCCAGATTTGATCCTTTACACCACATACATTTGGGGTATTACTCCTACAATCCCCCTACTTGAGATGTGTGGGAGATAGAATCAGCTCAAGGACAGTCATGGCTACATAGTGACTTCAAGACCAGATTAGGCTACATAGGATTCTGTCTCAGAACAAAACTATCAAAAAGTAAGACACATTAAGGTAAGGATAGGTATAATTTAGGAAGATATATGAACTATAAAAATGATATAAATTGTTACAACAAACTCGTGTATGTACATATAAACATATTTTATTGTATTATGTTGGTGATGATACTGAGGATTGAATCTGGGACCTTGTGTATATTAAGCAAGTGCCTACATCCCAGGCCTGCCTATGTATGTATGTATGTATGTATGTATGTATGTATGTATGTATGTATGCATGTGTATATATGTATGTATGTATGTGTACATGGTAAAAAAATAATAAAACTTGTATGTGCACACAACATCTCAGGTAGTCAAAGCATTGTTGATAAAAAAAAGAAGAACCTGGAAGCATTGTGCTTTTTATTTCAAAATAAACTATAAAGCCATGGTAGCCAAAGCAACAGAGTAATGGCATAAGTGCCAATATCACAGCCAATGGATCCAAGCTCAGAGCCCAGAAAGTAAAGCCAACCTTCACAACCAGCCGACTCTGACAGATGCAGCATTCTTCTTCAGATTCAGAACAAACAAACAAACAACCAACCAGAGATACAATATAATCAGTGGATATTTTGACATTAGTAATAAAATAAACAAGAATAAAAGTTGTTATTTGCAGATCATATGATTACCTATTTAGAAAGTTGAAAGACTTTAGGTTTCTCACAGAATTAATAAGAAGGTGTCATATAAACTGTTTGCCTCAACAAATAGAAAATGGAAGAACGAGTATCCATCCCAGGTGCAACTACAACACAGAGTACCTAGAATCACTCTGCCAAAAGACTAATATACCCTTTTTGAAGTAACTTACAAACGTTTACATAAAGGTATTAGAGACCTAGAAGAGTGGAGAGATACAATATCATTATAGACAAAGACTCTACATCATGCGTGAGAAATTGCTTTTCCCCAAGATTTACAAATTCAGTGTAATTAAATGCTCAATAGAGAATGTTTTGTGAAACTTGAAAATTTTTCTATGACAAAGTGGCTAAGGCAAGCAACCATGGTACCCTGAGAAGGATCAGGAGGGAAGAGGTGTCTTGTCGGCTATCAAGACAATTAAGAAAGTGAAATTAAATTTACTTAGAACTAAAGCTGACCCTGGTAAAATGTTCACTAGATATCAGCCATGGTTGTTATACCGCTTGCACATTGTCAGTATTTATGCTTTTGTAATATTTTAGGCATTTTTACTTCTCCCAGTACTGGAATTTAAAAGTATGTCTCTGGAGAATTTTAGAATGAATAGATGTAGCTGCGATTCAAATCCCATGGCCTTTAAAAGGCAGCGACTGAATTTCTATTTTCTTTCCTGCCTAACCTTACCTTCTTTGAGTCAGAATGATGAGGGAGTTGTGTTTATTTAATGTTTAGCTCAAAGGAATAGGGAAATACGTTACAATGGGAAGCGAATAAAGAAGTATTATATACATGTGAAAAAATGCCATTTACTCAGGAAGAAAAATGGAAGACTATGATCTATGGCAAGTTCAGGGGGAGCTAAAAGACAGCATGTTAAGCAAAATAATCCAGAAAGATAACACTGTTCAATCTTTTTCATATGTGCCAGCAAGAAAAAGTATCAACCTGAGTGAATACAGAATAGTGATTAGGACAGGAAGAGTTGGGGAGGAATATGTAAATAGGCAGGATTGTATCTAGTGTACCCCATATACATATGCTGAAGTAGCACAAGGAATCCCATAATAAGCATAATTAATATATACTAATTAAAAAGGGAAGGAATGCTATTGGATTCCTTGGGCAGTGGGAGAAAAATTCAAAGTAGTAAAAGAAAGATTGATCCAAGGCAATGAGTGGCTGAAGAAAGAAAGAAAGAAAAAGAAAGAAAGAAAGAAAGAGAAAGAAAGAAACCACTCATTCAACAAAACTCTACTTATCACCCGTGTGTCTTCACCAGACTAGCCATGCTTCTGACACTCACAGCAAGACACAGGGAAGATGTTCACATTTATGTCAAAAATACAGAAGACACCAAACAGTGCTTTAAGAGCAAGAAAGGGAGAAGGACAAAGTTTGAAGAGGGAAGAAGAGGCAATTATCCCAGGAAGTCTCATTTGTGGTTGGTCTTGGTTGTTCATGTTACTAGTAAAAAGGATGGCAGAGAAGAATAGATGCGGAAAAGAGAATTTTCCACATAGGTTCTAGTAGGAAGACTTAACCTCCATTCTCTAAGCATCATCAAATCTTGTAACACTTTCACATACCACAAAACACACTCTTATTTTGAGTCAGGGTCTCAGTCTATATTTCAGGCTGGCCTTGAACTTGTGTCTACCCACCTCCCCAAGTTCTTTCCAAGTTCTGCCTTCCATGTACTTACTATTTGAGTAACTAATAGTCCCAAATCAGGCCTTCTTGGATGGGCCACTAGGAAGCCAGGGACTCCAGCAATAGCAAGGCTCCTGGGATAGAGGGCAAAGGAGAATCCCGTGTTGTGACTCTATTGATTTGTATCTTATGTTAGGAATTAAGTGACTTTGTAATTCTCTGATTCTACCTGCGATTTAACGTGAAGTTTCCCTCTTAAATCTGTGGTCCTACGAAATGTCAGGGCATAGCAGGATGGAAATTACTACAAATTGTGTGAGTGACCTTTTGTGAATCCCACTCTGGCTGATGTAGGTTTTTTTTTTTTCCCATCTAATCACACACTAGACAGAGTGGGGCTTTGAGATGAAGCAAGGGAATTAATTAGATGCAAATACCACTGCTATCAAAGAAGCATTATGATTAAAGGTAGAACTTTGATAACTGAATGCACCCCATTTCTGGAAGAAGCTAGATTTTACATGCAGTGCTATAAGATACTACTTACATGTATGTATGTGGGAAGTATGTCGGAAATGGGTCCTGGGTCAAGAGATCTGAGAGTAGCATGGGATACAAGTTTAACAGCAAGCATAGCAGTAAAAGCCAGAATTTAAGACTGTGATAGAGGGAATGTCCCTGTTAGACATTTAGTTCCACAAAATCTAGAGTCTTTCCCTAATATAAAGCCTTTCTACCTGTAATGTAGAATGCTCAGAGCCCATAAAAATTGATACTATGAACAGAATGGTAAAGGTTTAGGCTTCATATTCAAGAGGTTATGAATTTCTCTGAAGCAAAAACTTGGATCTCCAAAGGACATTTAATGTGTTTGTGTTTGTGTGTGTGCCCACCCATGTGTGTTCATATGTATATGTGCACATATATGTGCATGTATGCATATGTCTGTAGTACAGAATTTAACAGTGGGTTCCTTCTTGAATTGCCCCTTGACCTTATTAATTTTTTAAATCTTTTTTATTATCATGTGTGTGCTTGTGTGTGTGTTAAGAAGATGACACTGAGTCACTTGGAACTGGAGTTACAGATGGTTGCAGACTGCCTGATGTGGGTGCTGGGAACCAAACTCAGGTCTTCTGTAAGCACAGAATGTGCTCCTCTGCTGAGCCATCTCTTCAGGTCCTCTCCACCTTGGTTTTTTTTTTTCCCCCAAATTTTTTTATTAGATATTTTTAAAATTTACCTTTCAAATGCTATCCCGAAAGTTCCCTCTAACCTCCCCCACCCTGCTCCCCTACCCACCCACTCCCACTTCTTGGCCCTGGCGTTCCCCTATACTGGGGCATATAAAGTTTGCAATAGCAAGGGGCCTCTCTTCCCAATGATGGCAGACTAGGCCATCTACTGCTATATATACAGCTAGAGACACAAGCTGTAGGGGATCTGGTTAGTTCATATCGTTGTTCCACCTATAGGGTTGCAGACATCTTCAGCTCCTGTGGTACTTTCTCTAGCTTCTCCATTGGGAGCCCTGTGTTCCATCCTATAGATGACTGTGAGCATCCACTTCCATATTTGCCAGGCACTGGCACAGCCTCATATGAGACAGCTATATCAGGTTCCCTTTACCAAACTCTTGCTGTCCTATGCAATAGTGTCTGAGTTTGGTGACTGATTATGGGATAGACCTCTAGGTGGGGCAGTCTCTGGATAGTCCATCCTTTGGTCTTAGCTCCAAACTTTGTCTCTGTAACTCCTTTCATGGGTATTTTGTTCCCTATACTAAGGAAGAATGAGGTATCCACATGCTGGTCTTCCTTCTTCTTAATTTTCTAGTGTTTTGCAAATTGTATCTTAGGTATTCTAAGTTTCTGTGCTAATATCCGCTTATCAGTGAGTGCATATCTAATGACTTCTTTTGTGATTGGGTTACCTCACTAAGGTTGATATCCTCCAGATATATGCATTTGCCCAAGACTTTCATAAATTCATTGTTTTTAATAGCAGATTAGTACTCCATTGTGTAAATGTACCACATTTTCTGTATCCATTCCTCTGATGAGGGACATCTGGGTTCTTTCCAGCTTCTGGCTATTATAAATAAGGCTGCTATGAACATAGTGGAGCATGTGTTCTTATTACCAGTTGGAACATCTTCTGGGTATATGCCCAGGAGAGGTATTGCTGCATGCTCCGGTAGTACTATGTCCAGTTTTCTGAGGAACCGCCAGACTGACTTCCAGAGTGGTTGTACAAGCTTGCAATCCTATCAGCAATGGAGAAGTGTTCCTCTTTCTCCACATCCTTGCCAGCATCTGCTGTCCCCTGAATTTTTGATCTTAGCCATTCTGACTGGTGTGAGGTGGAATCTCAGTGTTGTTTTGATTTGCATTTCCTTGATGATTAAGGATGTTGAACATTTTTTCAGGTGCTTCTCAGCCATTCAGTATTCCTCAGTTGAGAATTCTTTGTTTAGCTCTGTACCCCATTTTTTAATGGGATTATTCATTTTTCTGGAGTCCAGCTTCTTGAGCTCTTTTTAGATATTGGATATTAGTCCCCTATCAGATTTAGGATTGGTAAAATTCCTTTCCCAATCTGTTGGTGGCCTTTTTGTCTTTTTGACAGTGTCTTTTGCCTTTTAGAAGCTTTGCAATTTTATAAGGTCCCATTTGCCAATTTTTGATCTTACAGCACAAGCCATTGCTGTTCTGTTTAGGAATTTTCCACCTGTGCCCATATCTTCGAGGCTTTTCCCTACATTCTCCTCTATAAATTTCAGTGTCTCTGGTTTTATGTGGAGGTCTTTGATCCACTTAGAGGAGCTTTGTACAAGGGGATAAGAATGGATCAATTCGGGGGCTGGTGAAATGGCTCAACGGGTAAGAGCACCCGACTGCTCTTCCGAAGGTGATAAGTTCAAATCCCAGCAACCACATGGTGGCCCACAACCATCCGTAACAAGATCTGGCTCCTTCTTCTGGAGTGTCTGAGGACAGCTACAGTGTACTTACATATAATAAAATAAATCTTAAAAAAAAAAGAATGGATCAATTCGCATTCTTTTACATGATAACTGCCAGTTGTGCCAGCACCATTTGTTGAAAATGGTCTTTTTTTCCCACTGGATGGTTTTATCTCCCTTGTCAAAGATCAAGTGCCCATAGGTGTGTGGATTCATTTCTGGGTCTTCAATTCTATTCTATTGATCTACCTGTCTGTTGCTCTACCAGTACCATGCAGTTTTTATCACATATGCTCTGTAGTACAGCTTAATGTCAGGCATGGTGATTCCCCCAGAGGTTCTTTTATTGTTGAGAATAGTTTTTGCTATCATAGGTTTTTTATTATTCCAGATGAATTTGCAAGTTGCCCTTTCTAACTCAGTGAAAGAATTGAGTTGGAATTTTGATGGGGATTGCATTGAATTTGTAGATTGCTTTCGGCAGGATAGCCATTTTGATTATATTAATCCTGCCAATCCATGAGCATGGGAAATCTTTCCATCTTCTGAGATCTTCTTCAAAGATTTCTTTCTTCAGAGACTTGAAGTTCTTGTCATACAGATCTTTCACTTCCTTAGAGTCACACCAAGGTATTTTATATTATTTGTGACTATTGTGAAGGGTGTTGTTTCCCTAATTTCTTTCTCAGCCTGTTTATCCTTTGTGTAGAGAAAGACCTTTGATTTGTTTGAGTTAATTTTATATCCAGCTACTGCCTTGAAGCTGTTTTTCAGGTTTAGGAGTTCTCTGGTAGAATTTTTGGGGTCACTGTCATATCATCTGCAAAAAGTGATATTTTAACTTCTTCTTTTCCAATTTGTATCCCCTTGATCTCCTTTTGTTGTCGAATTGCTCTGGCTAGGACTTCGAGTACTATATTGAATAGGTAGGGAGAAAGTGGGCAGCCTTGTCTGGTCCCTGATTTTAGTGGGATTTCTTCGAGTTTCTCTTCATTTAGTTTGATGTTGGCTACTGGTTTGCTGTATATTGCTTTTATTATGTTTAGGTATGGGCCTTGAATTCCTGATCTTTCCAAGACTTTTATCATGAATGGGTGTTGGATTTTGTCAAATGCTTTCTTAGCATCTAACGAGATAATCATGTGTTTTTTGTCTTTGAGTTTATTTATATAGTGGATTACGTTGATGGATTTCCATATATTAAACCATCCTTGCATTCCTCAGATGAAGCTTACTTGGTCATGATGGATGATCGTTTTGATGTGTTCTTGGATTTGGTTTCCAAGGGTTCTATTTTTGCATCGATATTCATAAGGGAAATTGGTCTGAAGTTCTCTCTTTTTTGAATATTTGTGTGGTTTAGGTATCAGAGCAATTGTGCCTTCATAGAATGAATTGGGTAGAGTACCTTCTGTTTCTATTTTGTGGAATAGTTTGAGGAGAGTTGGAATTAGGTCTTCTTTGAAGGTCTGATAGAACTCTGCACTAAACCCATCTGGTCCTGGGCTTTTTTTGGTTAGGATACTATTGATGACTGTTTCTATTTCTTTAGGGGGAATGGACTGTTTAGATTGTTAATCTGATCCTGGTTCAACTTTGGTACCTGGTATCTGTCTAGGAAGCTGTCCATCTCATCCAGGTTTTCTAGTTTTGTTGAGTATAGCCTTTTGTAGTGGGATCTGATGATGTTTTGTATTTCCTCAGGTTCCGTTGTTATGTCTCCTTTTTCATTTCTGATTTTGTTAATTAAGATACTGTCCCTGTGCCCTCTAGTTAGGCTGGCTAAGGGTTTATCTATCTTGTTGATTTTCTCAAAGAACCAACTCCTGGTTTGGTTGATTCTTTGAATAGTTCTTTTTGTATTTACTTGGTTGATTTCGGCCCTAAGTTTGATTATTTCCTGCAGTCTACTCCTCTTGGGTGAATTTGCTTCCTTTACTTCTAGAGCTTCTAGGTGTGCTGTCAGGCTGCTAGTGTATGCTCTCTCTAATTTCTTTTTGGAGACACTCAGGGCTATGAGTTTTTCTCTTAGAATTGCCTTCATTGTGTCTCATAAGTTTGGGCATGTTGTGGCTTCATTTTCATTAAACTCTAGAAAGTCTTTAATTTCTTTATTTATTTCATCCTTGACCAAGGAATCATTGAGTAGAGTGTTGTGCAGTTTCCATGTGAATGTTGGCTTTCTATTATTTATGTTGTTATTGAAGATCAGCCTTAGTCCATTGTGGTCAAATAGGATACATGGGATAATTTCAATATTTTTGTATCTGTTGATGCCTATTTTGTGACTGATTATATGGTCAGTTTTGGAGGAGGTACCATGTGGTGCTGAGAAGAAGGTATATCCTTTTGTTTTAGGATAAAATTTTCTGTAGATATTTATTAAATCCATTTGTTTCATGACTTCTGTTAGTGTCCATGTGTCTCTGTTTAGTTTCTGTTTCCAGGATCTGTCCATTGATGAGAGTGGGGTGTTGAAGTCTCCCAGTATTATTGTGTGACGTGCAATGTGTGCTTTGAGCTTTACTACAGTTTCTTTAATGAATGTGGCTGCCCTTGTATTCGGAGCATAGATATACAGAATTGTGAGTTCATCTTGGTTGATTTCTATTTGATGAGTATGGAGTGCCCCTCCTTGTCTTTTTTGATAACTTTGGGTTGAAAGTCAATTTTATCCTATATTAGAATGGCTACTCCAGCTTGTTTCTTTGGACCATTTGCTTGGAAAATTGTTTTCCAGCCTTTCACCCTAAGGTAGTGTCTGTCTTTTTCCCTGAGGTGGGTTTCCTGTAAGCAGCAAAACGTTGGGTCCTGTTTGTGTAGCCAGTTTATTATTCTATGTCTTTTTATTGGGGAATTAAATCCATTGATATTATGAGAAATTAAAGAAAAGTAATTGTTGCTTTCTGTTATTTTTGTTGTTAAAGTTGGGATTCTGTTCTTGGGACTGTCTTCTTTTAGGATTGTTAAAAGGATTCCTTTTTTTGTTTTTTCTAGGGTGTAGTTTCGGTCCTTGTGTTGGTGGTTTCCCTTTATTATCCTTTGAAGGGCTGGATTCATAGGAAGATATTGTGTGAATTTGGTTTTATCATGGAATACTTTGATTTCCCCATCTATGGTAATTGAGAGTTTTGGTGGGTATAGTAGCCTGTGCTGGCATTTGTGTTCTCTTAGGGTCTGTATAACATCTGTCCAGGATCTTCTGGCTTTCATAGTCTCTGGTGAGAAGTCTGGAGTAATTCTAATAGCCCTGCATTTATATGTTACTTGACCTTTTTCTCTTACTGCTTTTAACATTCTATCTTTATTTAGTGCATTTGTTGTTCTGATTATTATATGTCGGGAGAAATTTCTTTTCTGGTCTAGTCTATTTGGAGTTCTGTAGGCTTCTTGTATGTTCATGGGCATCTCTTTCTTTAGGTTTGGGAAGTTTTCTTCTATTATTTTGTTGAAGATATTTGCTGGCCCTTTAAGTTGAAAATCCTCATTCTCATCTACTCCTATTATCCGTAGGTTTGGTCTTCTCATTGTGTCCTGGATTTCCTGGATGTTTTGAGTTAGGATCTTTTTGCATTTTGCATTTTCTTTGATTGTTGTGCCCATGTTCTCTATGGAATCTTCTGCACCTGAGATTCTCTCTTCCATCTCTTGTATTCTGTTGCTGACGCTCAAATCTATGGTTCCTGATTTCTTTCCTAGGGTTTCTATCTCCAAAGTTGTCTCATTTTGCTTTTTCTTTATTGTTTCTATTTCCCTTTTTAGGTCCTGGATGGTTTTGTTCAATTCCATTACCTGTTTGGTTGTGTTTTCCTATAGTTCTATAAGGGATTTTTGTGTTTCCTCTTTAAGGACTTTTACCTCTTTAGCAGTATTCTCCTGTATTTCTTTAAGTGAGTTATTAATGTCCTTCTTAATGTCCTCTACCAGCACCAAGAGATATGATTTTATTTTTTTTAATTTTTTTTATTTTTTGAGATATGATTTTAAATCTGAGTCTTGCTTTTTGGGTGTGTTGGGGTACCCAGGACTGGCTGAGGTGGGAGTGCTGGGTTCTGATGAAGATGAGTGGTCTTGGTTTCTGTTATTAAGATTCTTACATTTGCCTTTCGCCATCTGGTAATCTCTGGAGTTGCTTGTTATAGTTGTCTCTGGTTGGAGCTTGTCCCTCCTGTGATTCTGTTATCCTCTGTCAGCAGTCCTGGGAGTCCAGCTCTCTCCTGAGTCTCAGTGGTCAGAGTAGTCTCTGCAGGCAAGCTCTCCTCTTGCAGGGAAGGTGCCCTGCGGTCTGGTGTTCAGACCTACCTCTTGGCTAAAGATTAAGGCCCTATATAGGGCCTGTCTCAGAAGATGTGTTGCCTCAGCAGCCTGCACACTCACCTACACAGACTGGTCTCTGAGGGACCCAGGACCCAAGTTGGCTCCCTCACGAGCTCCAGCGGGCAAAGCCCTCCTGGGCAGACACCTCTTGTCAGGCGGGAAAGGTGCCCGGATGTCTAGTGCCCTAAACTGGGCCTGTCTCAGAAGCTGTGTTGCTTCTGCCTGTCCCAGAAGCTGTGTCGCTTCTGCAGTCTGCACTCTCACCTGCACAAACTGGTCTCTGTGTGACCTGGGTCCCAAGATGGCTTCCTCATGAGATCTGGCAGGCAAATCCCTCCCAGGCAGACACCTCTCCTCAGGCAGGGAGGGTGCCCGGATGTCTAGAGCCCAAAACTGGGTCTGTCCCCGAAGCTGTGTTGCTTAGCAGTCTGCTCACTCACCCTTTGCAGTCCTCGAGCTGACCTGTGCAGACTGGTCTCTGAGCGACCTGGGACCCAAGTTGGCTCCCTCTCGAGCTCAGGCAGGCAAAGCCCTCCCGAGCAGACACCTCTCCTCAGGCGGGGAATGTGCCTGGATGTCTAGAGCCTGAAACTGGGCCTGTCCCAGAAGCTGTGTTGCTTCTGTGGTCTGCTCAGTCACCATTTGCAGTCTGCAAGCTGACCTATGCAGACTGGTCACTGAGCGACCTAGGACCCAAGTTGGCTCCTTCTTGAGCTCCAGCAGGCAAAGCCCTCTCAGGCAGACACCTCTCCTCAGGCAGGAAAGGCGCCCAGATGTCTAGTGCCCAAAACTGGGCCTGTCCCAGAAGCTGTGTTGCTTCTGCAGCTTGCTTAGTCACCCTTTGCAGTCCTTGAGCTGATCTGTGCAGACTGGTCTCAGAGCGATCTGGGACCCAAGATGGATCCCTCACGAGTTCCAGCAGGCATCCACCTTGTTTTGAGACAGACTCTCTCACTGAACCTGAAGCTCACTCCTTTGGCTAGACTGTCTGGCCAGCAAACTCTAGAGATCCTCCTGTCTTTGCTTCTGCTGCCGCCCCCCCACCCCCACCCCCCAGCATGGCTGGTATGGCCTCTATGTGAAGCTTTCACATGGGCGACGGGAATCAAGACTCAAGCTCCTCCTGATTTTACTGACTTTACTGCCAGAGCCATCCCTAAGCCCTTCCAAAGGTGTTTCCATGCTTAATCCATGGATAGATCAAAAAGTGAGCACGCTATTGGGAGGTAGTGGAACTGTGGAAGGTAGGTAGGGCCTAGGTAGCAAGAGGAGGTCCCAGGTGTGTGTCTTTGTCTTGTCTTTGTGCTGCTTTCTATCTTTCATGAACTGCACAGCTCCGCGCTACCATTTTCTCTGTGCCATGATAAACTGAGATCTCTGGAACTCTGAGCCTAAGTACATCTCTCCTCTCTAAAGTAGTGTGTCAGTCATAATGACTAGAAAACCAACACAGCTGAGGAGGATATGAGCTGTGTTTTTGCATCTGTGGCCTGTATTGTATAGTGGAATTTTTCCTCTATACCTCCATGAGTAATGGATTTTTCAATATTATAAAATAAAATAAAATAGAAAACATTCATCTCAAAAATTAGTGTGATTATTTTTTTATGAATCTTTTGTGTTAGTTTTTGTGTGTGTTTGTGTTATGGGATATAATAAAAATTTATTTCTTTTTATTTGTGATGTTTTGAGACAGAGTTTCTATGTGTGACAGCCTTGACTGTCCCAGAACTCACTGTATAGACCAGGTTGGATTAGACTCACAGAGATCTACGTGCCTCAGCTTTCTGAGTGCTGGGATTAAAGGCATGTGCCACCACCACCTGGCACATAAAATGTTTTTCTTAGTGTAAAATAAAAAAATATTAGTGTGGTGGCTTGAACGAGAATGCCTTCTATGGGCTCATATGTGAGTACTGGGTTCTCAGGAGGTGGAAGGATTAGGAGATATGGCCTTGTTGGAGGAGGTGTGTTAGTACAGTTGTCTATAAGGTTTCAAAAAGCCCATACCATTCCCAATTATCTCTCTCTGCCTTCTACTTTTAGATAAACATATATGCTCTCAGCTACTGCTCCGGTGCTATGCCTTCCTGTATGCTGTCATGTCCTCTGCCAGGATGGTCATGGTTTCTATAGCTGGTGGTTTAGTTTGGGTTTTATTGCTATGAAGAGACACTGTGACTAGGATAACTCTTATAAAGGACCACATTTAGTTGCTTCTGACTTACAGTTTAGAGGTTCAGTCCATTATCATCATGGTGGAAAGCATGGTATCATCCAGGCTGACAGTGCTGGAGAAGAAACCAAGAGTTCTACATTTTGATCTGAAGGCATCCAGGAGAAGACTTGAATTGGTCTAGCCAGACTTATGCATATAATGAGATCTCAGATCCTCACCTCCACAGTGACACACTTCTTCTCTCAAGGCTACACCTCTTCCAATAAGGCCATACCTCCTAATGGATGGGTCAAACAAAGGCCACACCTCCTAATGGATGGGTCAAACATATTCAAACTACCAGAGCTGAGTTTCTTGTTCTGAACCCAGAAGTAGGCCCCTTCCCAGAAAGAGTCAGCAGCAGCAATTTGGTGTCCTTTCTAGCCCCTTTCCTGTATGTTTACAGATACACTTCAGTGCACCAAGACATAGGCTTCCATGTTATTGTTCCTATTCTTCACTGAAGTTTATCTTCTTTTAATGCATCCCCCATACTTTCCATATTAAAATATTCATTCTCACATAACTCTATCAAATTGTTGTACAATTTTACATAGTATGGATTTAATTTTCTTTTCTTCCACTTTTTCTTTTTGCCATTAAGTCACTGCTATAAGAAAATTTTTACATAGCTATTTTACTGTAATTGAGAACA
>CACVCL010032038.1:0-21771 GCA_902729485.2 Mus minutoides | reverse complement strand
ATTGGAATGTAAAATGAATAATAAAAACATTTTAAACCTAACAGATATAATGAGACACTGGAGGAGTGATGCTTACTGGCTTGCTCTCCTATGCCTGTCTCAACTGGGATTCCTATACAGCTCAGGAACACCTGTTGGGGAGGTACCACTCCAGTAAGCTGGGACCTTTTACAACAGTCATTAATGAAGAAACTGTCCCACAGATTTAGTATTAGGCCAATCTGATGGTGGCATTTTACAAATTTAGTTTTCCTATTTCCTGGTGACTCAAGCATGTTCCAAAATGATAAATTAACCAGAACACGTATCAAACAGATGTGCTAGCAATTATGCTCCTAGATATGTATGAAAGAAATGATTAGTATATGATCAGAAGATAAACAAATACTTGTTTTGTTTTAGGCTGATTAAATACCAATAAGCAAAATCAAATATAATAGAAACCTGGACTAGAATATATATTTATAAATTATCATATATTTATCAAGTTAATATTTTTAAATATTAAAAAATACTATTAAAATTAAAGATTAAAAAAGACTTGAAAATAGGTGGATTCTAGCCCAAATAATGAAACACTGAAATACCATGTAAGGGATGTTCAGAAAGGCAATGTTGATCTAAGATGATGAGTTTGCACTATAGCTATATCATGAGGAGCATATATGTTTGTACGAATAAGATGAGAATATGTAACTTTTCTGGGGGACGATGATTATGAATACTTTGAACATACTATTTGTAACTAATACATTTAGGGTGTAGCCCATGTCTTAAATTCTTTTAAAGTTTGACAACTGTATGTAAGTAAGTCTGAACAGCTAACATAGTTCTCAACCTGTGAGTCAAGATCCTTTTGGGGATTGCATATCAGATATTTACATTTCGATTCATAACAGTAGCAAAATTAAAGCTATGAAGTAGCAATGAAATAGGTTTGTGGTTGTAGGTCAGCACAACATGAGGAATCGTGTTAAAAGGCCATATAGTGTTAGGAAGGTTGAGAACCACCGCTCTACAGTAATTAGACAAGAAGGAAGGTCTCAAAGGTAACAGAGTAACAACTTACAGGATAACTATGTGTCTAGAAATACTATTCCAAAGCTAATAAGTACACACAGAAAAAGGTATTGAGAATAAAATAAAATAAAAATACTGATGAATGCAAAAGATGGGGGTTACAGATGTAGAATTTTTAAATCAATCTTTATCCACATTTTTGTACTTCAATTTTTAAAGGGGATTGTATTAGTATACTTTCGAAATTAAAAATGTTAACCAGTTCCTTAAAGAGTCATTACAATTTAGAAGACAGTTATTTAAATAAATCATGAGACAGGGGTGGAGATATGGCTCAGAACTAGAGAGTACTAGCTGCTCTTACCTATGGCCTGAGTTTAATCCCCAGCACGACAGGGTAGCTCACCACTGTCTGTAGCTACAGTTCCAGGGAATTCCCCATCCTCTACTGACTTCTACTGCACACACAAAGTGTACATATGTTCAGACCAGATACTCATATACATAAATTAGAAAAATATTTTTTTTTTAGTGTAGGACATGGAAAAAGAGATGAGAGTCACACACACACACACACACACACACACACACACACACACACACAGTGTGTGGGACATTTTTTCTCTTCCATAATGCTGCACAAAATAAAATGAGACAAAGAGTTTGGTCAGAATACAAGGGTGATAATGTAGCTCTAAGATCAGTATACGCCTTGGAGCCATCTTCTGGGGTGTGCCTATAATCACAATCTAATCTATTTCATTTGGATGGAAGGATCCACGTAAGTATCTGATACTACATGCATAATGATACTGAATATTGTGTTGTGGAAATGGAAGACAGGCACTCCATTCAGGCTTAGTTTAAATGTCTCCTCATGTTTTGACATAATGCAGTAAGTTTAAAAAAAAAAAAATTCTTGTCTTCACACACCCTGAGGGAATGTACAAGTCTTTGAGTGACTAAGTCAGACATTAAGGAAGACAATCTGTCCCCTTCAGTACTGTACACAGAAGAGTATTTATAACTAATGGGTCAGTTGTGACAACAAAGCATTCGCTTTGTTTTTTCAGTCATGCAATTTCAGAATATTCTCCATAAACCGATTATTTGTTATTTACTTAGTAATCTCTAAAATCTAGATTGCTACTCCTACATAAAAAATATCCTGTGAATTTAAACTTTTCTAAAGTTTGTAAGCATTTCAGCTTGAAAAGATGTATTAATTGTTCAAAACCACAGAAAACAATTATATGACAGTGAGCTTTAAGAGGGAGGGTAGTGAGGATAAAACAAATGCTGAATAAAGAAAGAAGTAAGACGTAGTAAATTTGAAGATATGACAAATTACTTGGTCTCAGGGGATGACTATTTATTTTTAAATAAAAATAAAACAGGAAAGATACTATAACCATGAAACAAATTAGTATTCCTGTTTTGCTCTGTAGCCTAGGCTAGCCCTGATAGCAATTTCAGGTGCTAGCAATCAGGTGAGCACCAACACACTTGGTTTAGCACCATCTCCTTTTCTGCCATCACTGGAATATAAACCATGACACTCATTGCAAACTAATCCCAGAAAATTGTTTCTGTATACATACAGTTTGTATGTATACAGGATTGAAGCAAAGTCCAGTGAGTTGCTGTATGAGAAATGAATTTAAGGAAAATCCCTGAGGAAAACTTATTGACAAATAATGCCATTTATTTGACAGACAAAGGTTTCGTTCAACATAACAAAACATGAACAAAACAGTAAGGAGAGAGTTGTACTAAGAAGATGAACAATAATTCACGTCTATTTAAACATGCTAAAAAGAAGAAAAACATCAAATTTATAAATACATGCTTTAGAAAAAAGGAGAGTTTTCAAGGGTGGCTCATTTCTCTTTGTTTAGCTTTCTTGAGGTGAAGTAAACAATAAGATATGGTTACAGTATGGCAAGCAAGAGCTATTCATTATAGAAAATGCCACAAGATCTCTTAAGTACTATGTATTTAAAATGGGTAAAAGAAGGATGAAGCTTGCTGAGAAGGTGCCTCAGTGGCTAAGAGTAATGCCTGACCTTCCAGAGGATGGGGGCTTGATTACAAGCACCAAGCTTGCAGCTCACATTATCTGTAACTCCAGCTCCTTCAGCCTTTCCCTTAACTCCTCCACTGGGGTCCCTGTGCTCAGTCTGATGGTTGGCTGCAAGCATCTGCATCTGTATCAGTAAGGCTCTGGTAGAGCCTCTCCAGAGACAGCTAAGTCAGGCTCCTGTCAATAAGCACTTCTTGTCATTAGCAATAGTGACTGCTCTTGGTGGCTGCATGTGGGATGAATCCCCAGGTGGGGCAGTCTCTGAATGGCCTTTCCTACAGTCTGTGTTCCACTCTTTGTCCCAGTATTTCCTTAGACAGGAGCAATTCCTGTCTAAAAGTTTTGAGAAGGGTGGGTGACCCCATCCCTCAACCAGGGGCTGTGCCTCACCTCTGAATATGGTCTCTACAGGTTTTCTCTCCCCTTTGTTGGATATTTTAGCTAATGTCATCCCTGTTGGGTCCTGGAAGCCTCTTGGCATCTGGGTCTAAACCACCAGCCAAAGAATACACATGGAGGGGACCCATGGCTCCAGCTGCATATATAACAGAGGATTGCCCTACCTGACATCAATGAGAGGGAAGGACCTTGGTCCTGTGAAGACTTGATGGCATAGCATAGGAGCAATGAGGCGGGAGTGGTTGGGTGGATGGAAGCATGGGGGAGGGAGGGTGTAATAGGGTGTAGTGCAGGGAAAACCAGGAAGGGAGATAACATTTGAAATGTAAATAAATAAAATAACCAATAAAAGAATTTTTAAAATTAAAACATACAAAAAATAAGGATAGGAACATGTATCATATTTATTGATTATATATTATTCCAACAATTTTTACAAGTATATTTTCATATTACGATTTGATTAAAACAGGAAAATATCCAGAGAAAGAAAGTACTAATAATGAGTACCTGCTTATACAATTATAAGCTAAGCATGCAATTACATGTGTTTATTAGAATTGTAAACTATGGGGTTAACTATTTTATTGTATTGAGAATAAAACAATGGTTTCAATATTTGCCAACTCACTATAGAAGATAAGTGATGGAGACTTCAAACTTCACCAACACTGTGAGATATTTTTGACCATATGTGTGCCTATGTGCACATACATGTGTGTCCACTTCATGCAGTTTTTACTTACATGTACAAATTATCTTCAAATATATGATAAATTGTAAATAGAATCACCCAATAGCATATCTGTGCATATATAATGATTTGTTATAATATTTTTTCTTTAGGAAAATAATGAAAATGTTTCAGCCTGGTTATTTATTCAGAATCATAGAGAGACCAAACGTTTGAGTTTATATTCCATTTTAGAAAACCTAAACTAAGTTTAAGCTCAAGTAAACTACTAGGCCAGTACCTAAGACCTGTGTATCCAGGTTGCCCCTGCAACAAGACCTGCATCTAGCACCAGTCTCCAGGCTCTTCCCCTCAACAAATCTGCAAACAAGCCCACCCCTGCCTATCAACTCCCAATCAGGAGGAAAGCAGAAGTTAACTTTATGGTTTGGCTCAGCCAATTAGGATAAAAGCCACAGTAGCACCCCAATTAGATGTTTGCCAAGCTAGAAACTCTGACTCCTAGCTTGCTGCTTTCTGTAGCTGAATTGCATCAGATGGGCTCTTGACTGATCTTCCAGGGTTCACAAGCACTTCCTTGTTACTACAAAACGATCATCTCAAAGAGATTTCTCCACATTCATTTCCACTGCACAACAGACAAGGTGCTGTTTTGGTTGATTCTATTCAACCAATAACTCTTCTCATTGTTTTGGCAAGGTACCTAACAAAGGCGACTTAAAGGATTATTTTGGTTCACAGTTCAAGGGTAAAATCCAATCCATCCTCATCGGAAAGGAATGACAGCTAGTGGTCACATCTCATGCATATTGAGAAAGATAAAAGCAGTAAGTTTCTCTTCACTAGCGCTAATTTTTTAAATAATTACATCTGATTTTTTTCACCACCTGCCTTGAGTGCAACTTTAAACTATCGTTCTGGAGTGTAGTCTTGCAGTAGAATTTAAAACGACACTAGATGATGTAAATAATCCCTTTACTTTCTTACATTTGCCTTAATAGTGATTGCCAATTAACCAACTGGTTATTTTAATGTGTGTAGATTGTGCTGTTTTGACAATGTGTGGACTTCAGATGTTAATGAGCACTGCAGATTATTTAATTCAATTACAGCTATTTACATCTTATTTTAACTGTAATTATCCCTGGTAGAGACCATGCTTGTTTCCATAACACATTTCTATGTTAGAGAGTCAAGAGCAGACCTGGCTGAATAGGCACTGTCAGGCTGACAAATCTTTTGCAGCCTCTAGACATGAACACTACATAAACAAGCCCTTCAAAACCACTTTAAGCAGGGTTGGTTGGCAGTTGTATAACTTTCTTTTATTGACAGAGCAATTATATCAAGATTCCTGTAATGCCTTTTGTCTGGAGTGGAATAGAAAAACATTTTTTTTTTAATTTTAACATCATGACAAATGTAATTCAGGATAGCAATCTTAGATCCCTGTACTTCTTGATAGAAATATATTGTAATAAACATCAAATAGTGAGTTAAGATGATAATAAAATGCGCGCATTCGTAAAACTGCTAACTATCAAAGAGCCATTCTCTGTATTTAGAACTTTTAGGCAGAGAGTCATGATTGAGAACATTAAAATAAAAGATTCGTGGTAAATTGTGTTTATTACTTAATTGCTAGAATTATCAAATATCAAGCAAACTGACAGCCTTTGTTAAGTTCTCTTCTTGTCTTCTCCAGATCTTAACCATTTATTTATTACAACTGCTTGGTATTCAATTTATTCTTAAATGATATATTTTGCCAGAGTTGGTTTCAGTTGTCAGGCACTGAACAACTGGGAGAAGGGGAATGCCATTGCCAGATTGGTTAATGGGCATTGAGTGTGGAACCTTTCCTCAATACTAATTTGTGTGTGTGGTGGAAGGGTTGTATCTCACCTTGGGCAGCATCATCACTACACAGGTGGGCTGGGGGGTGTAGATATCTAAACAAAAGCAGCCATCTTCAATGGTTTCTGCTTCGGTTCCTGTCTCTAGGTTGCTGCTCCAAGTTCCTGATTTGATTTCCTTTGCTAGTAAACTATGTAACCTATAAACCAAATCAACCTTTTCCTCTCCAGATTAGTTTTGGTCAGTCTCTTTACACCAAAGACAGAGAACAAAGTAGAAAAATGTTTGGCCTCAAATCCTAAGGTAGATGATACTATATAAAAATAACTCCTATTTTATGAAGCTTCATTGATGTTAGGATAATTTAATGGACCTCACCTTTGGAAAGGTTTCCTTAAATTGCTTGGCCGTGCTTTAGTTATGTATTTCTCAGACTCCCTGCCGTGTTTTACAGAAAGGATGCATCAATACCTTTGCTTGACGTATCCCTAAATACGGCTGTTGGCTGTTCCTATGTTGCCCAACTTTTTTCTTCTAAGGTCCACTATTTTATTTTATCAATTTAGTTTAAGCAAATGATCTCAGGAGTCTCTTCTCTAAGACTTTGTGATCTTGATTGCTCTGTGTATGACAGATATAAATATGATTCACTCAATAGTCTGCTGAAATTTCTATCTATCATAAGTTGACACAAAACAGCAAAACTAAAGCATTTCTGGTTTTATGTAGGAGTTAACAAAGCTACAGGTAATGGTATGTGCTAAGGAAAGGGCAAAGCAAGGTGAACCCAGTGTATTGTGTATATGCATAGAGGAGTATGTTCTTTCAGACATGATGGCCAGCTCATTGACTGACAATAGCTTCCAATACCAAGGCTATCTTAAACATCAAAGGTTTGGTATACTGTAGTTTTCATATCAGACTAAGAAACACTCCCAAATTTAACTGAGTCCTTCATCCACATTACTCTTGAATTATTATATAGACAAATATAGAATTATAAATTTAAAATGCTTTTTTTAAAGATTTATATATTAAATCTAAGTACACTGTAGCTGTCTTCAAACACACCAGAAGTGGGCATCAGATTTCATTACAGATGGCTATGAGCCATCATGTGGTTGCTGGGATTTTAACCCAAGACCTCTATTAATGCAGTCAGTGCTCTTAACTGCTGAGCCATCTCTCACCCCAAAATCTTGATAACAATGCAGGATTTTTATAAGGAGACACTGAATTTCTCTTACACTATTCTCCAAATTTCAATAATTCTAATAAAATATCTACACTCTGTTTCTCTAATTCCCAATATTTTAGAGTCCACATGTAAGGGGGGGATATTTGGCTCTGTTTCTAGCCTATAGCCTGCTAACATGAATTTAATTAAGAAGGCAAAACTTCTCCCTAAAGCTGAATAAGACTTTCAAAAGCCAAATCCAACCTGTAATTAGTTTTTAGGGTGCTTGTTGCAGTTTCTCTGAATCTCTAACCTTGATGGATTTTAAAATTTTTGTAAAATAATAGGCTTACAAAATAGGAGGTTTCCATCTGGGTTCTTCAAACATTTTTGTTGAGGCAAAGTCTTTCACTGAAACCCACAGCTTGCCGTTTTGGTTTGTCTGAATGCTAAAAGTTCTAAGTCTCACCTAGCTTTTAAGTAGGAGCTGGGGATTGGATCTCAGGTTATCTTATTTTCTTGGCATGTGCTCTCACCCACTGAGTTATCTCCCCAGAACCATTCTCACTTGTCTATTAAATCTAGGACACTAAGGCCAGTCAGTTAGTTGAGCAGGTAAAAATGCTTACACAGGCCTGAAAACCTGAATTCAACCTCTAGATATCACAGTAAAGGAAAGAACAGAGTTGAGAACTGTCTAACCTCCACAGACACATCATGCATATATGTACTCACAGTAGTAATAAATGAAATGAAATTTGAAACCACAATATTTTTTAGCCACATATATATGTGTGTGTGTATGTATTTTAAATATATGTAAATGTATACATATAGTTTTTATTTAAAAATTAGATAAATTTACAGAATATGTTTAAATAGATATCACTAATATTACAATCATGATTTCATCCTGAATTTAAATAAGAATTAGTGAAATTAAGATTTGGCAAAGCTTAGACTATCTCTGGTGCTTGTGCCATTTACCATTTTCTATATCCAAGAGAAATATTTTCATTACCATATGTTTAAGTCTCAGGCATAAACTATAGAAGTGGAGAAGAAATAAAGCCAGCCTCACATGTCGACAGACACAGAACCACTTCTGGCTGTTTCTGCTGAACGACCTTGATGTTGAGGCAGCAGGCAGCAATCTTACATCACTGCTTGTTCCCAGAGTTCTTCCTGAGGCTTTGTGGACTGTAAGTACACTACTTCCGCTTTTGTATGCTGCGCCCCACAGTCCTTCTCCGCCATACTCAGCAAAGGCGGACCTGCTAGCAGGCCTGGCTTGCAACCCACATGTGTAACAAACACCTGATCAAAACAATCTAATTTGAATTCTAAATGGACATTAAACTTAGTCATTTTGCTACAAATCATCTAATTAGTTCGTGCAGATTCTAAAATGGCTACAGAAGACACCTACCCCAACTTTGTTGTTTTAACTCTCATTTGGTTTCATTCTCTTTACAAAGTGACTTAATGTTTCTGTAAAGGTTTTATAAAAGACTGGCTATGCATACACCAGCAAAGAAAGATACATGTGATAAACAGCATTACTTCTCTTTGCTTATTTAATTTTACTCTTTCCAAAGTATTTGAGTGCACAAATAAACGCTTGATGCTCCTTTTAGGAAATTGACAGTCTGCAAGTTAATATGGCTTCATTATCAACTGATTAACGCTGATGAAAGAGTTGAACTTCCTGGAAAACTGATTAGTTAATAATAAAAGGAAAGGAGGATAAATGATAAACCATACTGATACTGTGAAGAAATCTTTTTCTTTTTTCTTTTTTCTTTCTTTTTTTTGAGTACTAAATGTGTAATATCGTATGACTATCTATCATAAACAAATAAACATACATAAGTTAAAAATTAAATATTTCTGATATTTCTAAAATTGTCTAGTTAAAAAATAATCATTTCTACTTGAATGTTGGCCAACACTAACAGCACACATCTTATAATCAATGCATATGATAAAGTCAAGAAAATGTTTGTCCTTGATTCCAAGAATCCAAAGAGAATATCTATAGCATATGAAAATGAAACTCTGACCACTCTGTAGGTCAGACTAAACAGAGTTATCAAGTTCCTAGGTACTTTGTATTATTGTAACAGATGCCTCATCAAGACAAACCATGAGAGGAAAGATTCATTTGATTCCATCTTTCAAGTTTTCCAGTCGACAATGGCTGGCGGAGTTACTTTGGGTTTGAGGTGAACATCAGAGCAGTGTGAGCTTATGTAGTAGGAAGATGTATGCTTTGTGGTAGACTGGACTAGGAGAGGAAAGAAGGAGCCAGAACAAGATACCTTACAAATCCAACTTGGCCATAGGCACACTCTACCCTCTAGACATTTTCTTATTATCTCCATTGCTAAGTACTTGACTTCCTTGTATTGGCACTAATCTATTTAGAGATCATAGCTTTCTCAGCACCTATTTTCCATGGATTTTCTAAATAAAATTTCAATTTACATTCCTCTGAGTTTAGCTTCCAATTCTCATTATTAACTTAGATTGAAGAAGCCAGTAAGAATAGCCGTGTGACAGTCTGAATGCCAGGCTGCATAAACTCTCCTGCACCTGATTGATCAGTCCATCATGTTTACCTTTCTGCAGAGCTAAAGGCATAGACAAATTTAGATGAGGTTGTTGCCAGAATGTGACTCGAATGACCACTAATACAATAGAGTCTCAGTGCACATCCGAAATTTAATGAGCATGTTCATTACTGTCAACAGTCCTATGGACATTACTGATATCTGAGCTCTAGCCAGAAGGGCACATTAAGTTATGCTCACAAAATCATAGATCTTCTTTGGTCTGTATGCCCAAATAATCACAAATTCTTCACAAACTGAGTCCCAAGATTTCTGAATAACATGGTTAGGATACCACAGCAATGGCTTCATGTTTCAATACCATGTTTTGGTTATTGTTGAGAAAATATTCCGAGCAACACAGCTCACAAGGTCCACTTTGGCTTGCCTTCAGAGGCTTCAGTCTAGAGTCCTTACCGCTGTTCATTCTAGGATAATATTGAGGCAAATCATCATGGCTACAAAAGATGTGTCAGAACTTACTCAACTCATGGATGCTAAGATACAGGAAAGAGAAAGGAAAGGGCCGGGGGAAAATATACTTCCTAGACTTACCTCTCCGGAAACTTCTCTCTTCTAGGAAAACCACATCTCCTGTATCTAGCTGAGTCCTTAGACTCCAAAACATAAGCACTATGTGCAGGTGTCTGACAACTAAATTATAAACATAGTAAATCCTGGCATACACCATCGCGACTGAGACAAAACAATTTCTACTAGGTACAGGATGTGTCTATGTGCTTTTTCTCTAAAGATTCTCACAACGTTTCCATAACTCTTAAAACAAGGCGATTTTTTAAAAATGGATTTTATCCCAATTAACTGCGACCCTAATATTTCGTAACTGTTCCATAGATTAAAACATTTGCAGAAGAAAAAAATCCTATCAAATCAGCCTCGGTTGGAAGAGATGTAATTCTTTAACAAATACTATGGTAATTGATGGTTATTTAATTCTATTATTTAGTAAAACTTGTTTGTAATTTGATGATTAATTCACATGTTCAAAGCCTTCATTGAATTAACCACTTTAGTGTTGCTGCATTCAATGATCTCTAATGTCCAGAAACTGGTTGATTAATAACAGCAAATAAATGCGTTTTCATATCTATAAATTCCATCTGATTTCCTCATCCACACATTATATTTTATCATTATTACTACATTGCTTTCTTCTCTCATTTTTGTCAGCCTTCTTCCTATTTCCACTAATATGAATTATAGTTATATTAGAAGTTTTCTTTTTCTAAGGCTAATTTTTAAGTCATCTGAAATACTTAATAATTCTTGCTTTTTGTTTGTTTCCTTGAGTCAGAGTCTCACTGTGTATGTAGCTATGGCTGGTCTTCAAAGAGAGCCTTGAACTCAAAGCGATCCAGCTATCTCTGCCTCCTGATAATTCTTTTATTTTATCTCTAGATTATCAACCAAATTTTCTAGCTATATCTTTTTTGTTTGTTTGTTTGTTTTTTGTTTTGTTTTGTTTGTTTGTTTGTTTGTTTGTTTTTTGGTTTTTCAAGACAGGATTTCTCTGTATAGCACTGGCTGTCCTGGAACTCACTTTGTAGACCAGGCTGGCCTCGAACTTAGAAATCTGCCTGCCTCTGCCTCCTGAGTGCTGGGATTAAAGGCGTGCGCCACCACGCGCGGCTTATATCTTGTTTTATTTATTTAGTTTATTAAACCTCTAAAATCTGAATTTATTTATTTAATTTATTAAACTCTAAAATCTTAATGTTACTCTCCAGCAGAAGCTGAAGATCCTTTATAGGAATATTAGAATATTATGTGAAGAAGATACTATGCCGCACATATCTGTGCTCCACAGTGTGAAATGAGAGATGTCACACAATATGCAAATACCGCATCATGGGTATATTCTCTGAGAGCTCCTGATCCAAACAGGCAGTTGGACTACAGACTGGATGTCTGCCTATCCTTTTCAGTATGGGGTGTTTTATTCTAAAGGAGAGTGAAATATCCATTCCTTAATTATTTTTAGTTCAACATACAAAAAAGTGTTCTTGATTCTGAATTTTTGTACATATTTCCATTCATGGTTGAAAATATATACATTATTCCTACAAATAGAATTTTTAAAGCATTAATCTTTTTTATATTAGATTCAGAGTTGAAAGGGTTCCTTTGAAAAAAAGAGTTCAAATAGATCTTCCTCTCATTCTGACCTGTCCTCAAGGCAGCGTAGATCTGTCACAGATCTACTTCCAATGAGCATTTTAAACTTCTCAGTTGTATCCTCTGTCTACCTGCCTATATCTATTGATATAAGGTGAGATTTCCCTTTTAGACATCCTGAAAATTACTAGTTTATTTTAATTTTTATTATTATTTTATTTATTTACATTTCAAATGTTGTCCCCCTTCCTGGTCTCTCCTCCATAAACCCCCACCACATATCCCCTCCTCTTTGCCTCTAAAAGGGTGATCCCCATCCCACCCACCCACTCTAGCATACCCTTTCGCCTTGGTAACAAAGCCTCCCCAGGCCCAAGCACCTCCCCTACCACTGATGCCAGATAAGGCCACCCTCTGCTACAAATGTAGCGGGAGACCATGGACCCACTCATGTATATTCTTTGGTTGTTTGTTTAGTCCCTGGGAGCTCTGAGGGGTCTGGTTAGTTTGTATTGTTGTTCTTCCTATAGGATTAGAATGTCCTTCAGCTCCTTCAGTCTTTCCCCTAACTCCTCCACTGGGCTCAGTCCAGTGATTTTACTATTGCCAATGTTTGGCTTAAACAGCTCCTGGTCAGTTGTTTGGTTTTAGGATTTCCTAAGGGCTGACCTGTAGTCCTAAGGCATGTATATGGCAGCCAGAACTTCTGTCAATGAGATAAATGTGAGAAGAGAAAAGATTTATTTTAGCAGTATGTGAGCTCATACACTGATCTTTGTGTATAGAGACTTCAGGACAATTTACCAGAGTGCAGGGTTTTACTGTCACAGGAACCATGATACCCAGAAGCCTCCAAACGAAATTTCAACCAGTGTCAAAATTGCTTTTTGCTTTGATTTCACCTTTTTAAAATGACATTAGAAAGAATCCTCTAGAATAAAATTGAAGAAGGTGCCAATCAATGCCTGTGTTTCCCATCTGTGGGAGACCAGAGTGCTGAGTTTTTCACTTCTCAAGGCTGGATAAGTTGTTTTTGTTATTTGTTTGTTTGTTTTTTCCTTTGATGTTAGCATTTTCTCCATTCATAAGTGTTTATCACAGCAGTCAAATCAGATGCTAGCTACACCATCATAACAGAACCCAAATGCCAGTACTGCCTGTACCAAAGGAAAATTATACCAGTTCCAGATGTTGCCACCTTCTAATTAGAAAAGATTATTGAATCTTAGCTGAGCAGCTAGGCTCCAGCTGATTGCCTTAATCCAATTAGCTACTGAGCTGAATTCTCTATGAATTGGAATTTTAAAAGTCTTGGTGCATGCCTAGATTTAACATTTTTTAGAACATGTCCAGGTATGCATATTTGTACCGTGATTAGCTGAGTTCACCATAAACACATTCCTAATTAGAAACTGTGCTCTATGTAATTTCTTTATAGTACAGCGGGACTCTTGAGAGAAATTTATACAAATACATTCAAGAGAAACTAGGAATTAGCAATAAAAAAAAGAAAAGAAAAATACTTCCCAAATCACACTTTTACCATTTTCACCATAGGTGGAAAATAGATATTAATTTATCATATATTTGGTCTGAGTCAATGTTCTTTTATTATTACATACTTTTAATAATACTTATGTAATTTCTTACTGCAAGAAAATTAACCCTCAATGCTATACATGAGTTACTTATTTAGTGCTACCACAGTTTGTCATGTTTGTTGCATGTCTTAGCACATTTAAAATTTTAAATGATATTTTTATTTATTCTCTTAGAATATCATACCTGTTTGCAATCCATTTTCATTTCATCCATCTCAGATTACCTCCTTGCTATATCTGATTGGGACCAATCAACTCATCTGCTTCCCAACTTCATGGTATATATATATATATATATATATATATATATATATATATATATATATGTGTGTGTGTGTGTGTGTGTGTGTGTGTGTGTGTGTGTGTGTGTGTGTAATTTATTGGCCTTTAAGTCCTAGATCCAATTATCTCTGACCACATGCACCTTATCCATAGCCATACCATAGGATTTATTGTATGAGCATATCATATATTTACAGTAGGCTTAGATGTAGACACATGAGTTTACTTTACATCTGCTACTATAATTATAGCACTTCTACTGGTGTAAAACTATCCAGCTGACTTGCAACATTACACGGTGGTAATATTAAATGATCACCAGATAGGCTATGAGCTCTAGGCTTTATTTTTCTATTTACAGTTGGAGGACTAACTGGAATTGTCTTATCAAACTCCTCTTTTGACATTGTACTTCATGATACATATTAATGTAGTTGCTCACTTTCACTATAGGAGCAGTATTTGCTATTATAGCTGGATTTGTTCACTGATTTCCATTATTGTCAGTTATGCTCTAGATGACATATGAGCGAAAGCCTATTTCACTATTATATTTGTAGGAGTAAATATAACATTATTCCCTCAATATTTCCTATGTCTCTCAGGAATATTTTGATGTTATCCTGATTTCCCAGATGCCTATACTACATGAAATACAGTTTCTTCTATGGGATCATTTATTTCACTCACAGCTGCACTAATTTTAATTTTTATAATCTGAGATGCCTTTGCCTCCAAATGAGAGGTATTATCAGTCTCTTATTCCTTAACAAATTTAGAATGACTTCACAGCTGTCCACCACCTTCTCATACATTCGAGGAGCCTTCCTTTGTAAAAGTAAAATAAGAAAGGAAGGATTTGAACCACTTAAAACTGGTTTAAGGCCAATCTCATAAACTTTATGTCTTTCTCAATGAGATATTAGTAAAAGAATTACGTAATTTTGTCAAAGTTAAATTATAGACTTAAATCTATTTATCTTATGTGGTTTGCCTTTTTTAGGCTTACAAAATGCTGTCACTTATTATGGAAGAGCTAATGAACTTTCATGACCACACATTAATATTGTATCCCTCATTAGTTCTTTAGTGATTTACATTATTTCACTTATATTAACAACAAAATTAACACATGCAAATACAATAGATGCTCAAGAAGTAGAAACAATTTGAATTATTTTACCAGCTGTTATTCTTATTCTCCCTCTTTTCCCTATGAATCTTATATATAATAGACAAAATTAATAACCCTGTGTTAACAGTAAAAACTATAGGTCATCAATGATATTGAAGCTATTAGTATACTGATTATGAAGATCTATGCTTTGATTCTTATATAATTCCAACAAGCGACCTAAAACCAGGCAAACTTTGCCTCCTAGAAGTCGATAATCGAGTTGTTTTACCAATAGAACTTCCAATTCACATATTAATTTCATGAGTTGTGCCCTCCCTCACTAGAATTAAAAAAACAATGTGATTCCAGGATCAAGCCATAGTAACATTAAATCACTCAAGATTATATTATGGAAAATGCTCTGAAATTTGTGAATCTAACCATAGTTTTATAGCTATTGTACTTGAAAAAGTACCACTAAAATATTTTGAAAATTGATCAGTTTTAATAACTTAAACTCACTGTGAAGTTTAGAGCACTAACCTTTTAAGTTAAAGTTAGAAACCTGAAATCTCCATTGTGATATCCCACAATTAGACACATCCACATGATTTATTACTATTTTCAATAATTACAGTTTATTTTATTTCAATTAAAACTTTCTTCACAAACCCTTCCAGCATCTCCATCACCCAAAATTCTAACAACACTAAAATCAAATAGCCCTTGAGAATCAAAATAAATGAAATTCTATTTGCCTCTTTCCTTCCCCCTACAGTAGTAGGTTTACTAGTTGTAACCATCACTATATTCCCATCAATCCTGTTCCCATCATCAGAACGCTTAATCAGCAATCATCTTCATTCATTTCCACATTGACTCATTAAAGTTATTATTAAACAAATAATACTAATTCACACACCAAAAGGACGAACTTGAGCACTAATAATTGTATCCGTAATTATATTTATTGGATCCACAAACCTCTTAGTACTTCTTCCATATAGATTTACACCTACTACTCAATTATCCATAAACTTAAGCATAGCAGTTCCACTATGAGTACAAGCTGTCATCATAGGGTTTCAACATAAACTAAAAAGTTCCCTAGCTCATTTCCTACCACAAAGAACTCCTATTTCACTAATTTCTATACTAATTATGTTGAAAAATTAGCTTATTAATTCAACCTATAACACTAACAGTCTGATTCAGCTAATATCACTGCAGGACACCTATTACTACACCTAATCTGAGGGTTCACTTTAGTACTGATAAATATTTGCCCGCCAACCGCTACTATTACATTTACCATCTTACTTCTAATTACAGTACTAGAACTTGCCATAGCTTTAATTCAAGCCTACGTATTTCCTCTCTATATCTAGAAAATGATCCCCCAAACTCGTCAATACCATAGAGTTAATCCAAGCTCATGACCACTAACAGGAGGTTTTTCAGCTCTTTTACTAACATCCAGCCTAGTAATATGATTTTATTATAATTCTACCACATTCTTAACTATAGGCCTCCCAACAAATACCCTAAATATATATCAATAATGACAAGACATAATTCATGAAGGAAAATATCAAGGCCACCACACTCCTGTTGTACAAAAGGGACATCAATATGGAATAATTTTATTTATTGTTTCCAAAGTATTTTTCTTCGTTGGCTTCTAAGGATTTTATCTCTCCAGCCTAGTACCAACACATGACCTAGGAGGCTGCTAACCACCAATAGGAATTACAAGACTCAATCCTCTAGAAGTCTCTCTTCTAAATACATCAGTACTTCTAGAATCAGGTGTCTCAATCACATGAGCCCATCACAGTTTTATAGAAGGGAAACAAAATCATATAAATCAAGCTTTACTAATTACTATTATATCAAGACTTTTTTTCACTATTCTACAAGCTTTAGAATATTTTGAAACACAATTTTCTATCTCAGACAGAATCTATAGATCTACATTCTTTATAGCAACAGGATATCTTGGCCTTTATGTAATTATTGTGTCTACATTCCTTATTGTACGTCTCCTACGACAACTAAAATTTCACTTTACGTCCAAACACCATTTTGGGTTTAAAGCAGCAGCATGATGCTGACACTTTGTAGACTGACTTTTCTTACATGTTTCCATCTATTGATGGGGATCTTACTCTCTTAGTATAATAAAGATAACTGACTTTCGATTGGTAGATTCTGATAAATTTCATAAGAAATTAATTTATTATTATCTTAATTAACAGCTTACTATCTTTCACTCTCATCAATCGCATTTTGACTTTCCCAACTCTCCCCCCTAAACAGTTATCAGCTACCAATAGTTTCTCTCTACAATGTAAGGCTTCAAGAGTCCCTACTCTACCTATACTGAAATTTTCACCGACTCAATTACATAATGCAAACATTCTGTAGTTAACTGCAGCTGCCAATAGGAACCAGTGGGGATAACAGCTGATTTTGTAGTTTTCAGATCCATCCCTGGGAAGGAACATTGCTGTGCTTTATGCCCCAGCAGCCTTCATAGCATTGAGAAAGCTAGCTATCAGAAAAGAAGTTTCATGCTTAAGTTGATATTTATTACTCAAAATCCTGAAAACATACTGTGTTGCATCTTAGAAATAGAATACAGTTTAGTTATAACTGCCAGCCAAGGATGGCAACAGTTTGTGTTGAGGTATCTTGGAGCTTCACTGACCAGAAAATGATAAAGATGTATCCTATATATGACACTGTGGTTTTCATTAAATAAATTCTGCCTTATGGGAGCAGTGGCATCTACCCATGTAGTTCCTCTGATCACATCTCCTCCTTTATATTATATTTTTAAATTAGCTTAAACTAGTAGGTTTCCATAAGGCACCTTAGTTTTAGTTAAACAACCTCCTAGTATCCCTTCCCCTCTTCCTCCCTCCACATTTACACTTTTTTTCTCATTGTATTTTTACACATTTACACTTTTAACTTGGATTATCTCCCCATTCTTTCATATCTCTTGTTTTCTAGTATATCCTCTAATGATGACTTACACTCAGCTTCCAGGATTATAGGTTGACATATAGTTTTGTCCATAAACTCTTCATTTTTGTTAAGCATAAGCATTTCTCTTGTCTTTCATTTCTCTATGCCTCAGTATTTCAGAAAAGGAGTCCAAGTATCCATATTTGTAATCATATATTCTATGGGTTCATCTCTAAAGATGCCATGAAAAAATTTTACAATTATAAATATTTTCAGCAAAGAGGCTCATTACAGATTACACATATTAGGAGATTTCATGTACACCAATGACAACCAGGCTGAAACAGAAATCAAGGACATACTCCAACTCACAATAACAAAAATAAAATATAACTCCTTGGAATAGACCTTAACAATAATACAAAAGCTGTCCATAATAAAAATTGAGGAAGACACTAAAAGATAAAAATATTGGCTATGCTCATGTAGTGAAAGAATTAATCTTGTGAAAATAGCCATCTTACTAAAGCAATCTACAGATTCAATGTAATCCCACACAAAATTCCTAAGCTGTTTTTCATATAAATGGAAAAAATGCTCTCTAATCTCAAATAATTCTTGATTTCAGACTCTATTACAGCCCACGATGTTAAAAATAGTTTTGTACTAGCACAAAAACAAACACATATATTAATGAGGTGTCATTGAGGACCTGGATATTTATACAAATACTGTTATATGACTTTTGACAAAAGTGCCAAACGTATACGATGATAAAAAGACAAAATCTTCAAAAATCTTTGCTAGGATATCTGAATTTTAACCTGCAGAAAAACAAAACCCTTATCTTTTACCCTACACAAAACTCAATTCCAAATGAATTAATGACCTCAGTACAAGACCTGTTATTCTGGAATCACTATATAATGCGGTATTGTGTACACTTTAATGTGCAAGCACAGGCATATAGACTTTCTTGATAGGACTTCCAACACAGGAAGAACAGAAATAACCATGTGGGATTCCATGAAACTAAAAGGCTCTGTACAGCAAATGAAACTGTCATTTGAGTGGAGAGGCAGTCACAGAATGGTAGAAAATCTTTGCCACCTACACATCTGACATAGGATTGATGTGTAGATTATACAAATACCCTAAAAGTCCAAACAAAGAAAACAGCCCAAAACTGGGATATAAACAATCTGATGTTCTCAAAATAATAAATACAAGTAGATAGTAAACACTTTGAAAATTATTCAAAATTCTGAGACCTCAGGGAAATGCCTATTAAAACTGCTCTAAGATTCTCTCCTTCACACAAGTCAGACTGGCCATGATCAGGAACACAGGAACCCAAATAACAACAAATGTTGGAATAAACACAAGTGGAAAAAATCATATTTACATAATGTTGGCAGATGTGTAAACTGGTGTAGCTCACTTGAAAATCAGCCTAGTTTCTCAGAAAACTAGAAATAGAACTACCATATGAACCATGCACACCATTCCTTTGCACATGCCCAAAGGACTCTGCACTCCACTACAGAGACATTTGCACATCCCTATTCTTTGCAGATATATTTACAGTAGTTAAGAAACAGACAAAATGTACATGTCTACAAACTGAACAATGAATATGGAAAATACGGTCCATCTACACAGCTGGAATAGTCATCAACTAAAGAAAAATTAAATTTGCAGGGAAGAGGATGGAACTAAAAAAATAAACTAAGCCTCAGAAAGATGAATCCATCTATGGCCATCACAGTGGATCAAAATTTTGACTCCTTTGCTTTATATTTTAATGGAATAAATCATAAAATGGCAGCATGGTTAAACATGTAATTAAAAATAGGCCATCGTGGGTAGACTCATTAAGGAAAGGAACAATAATAAACACATGTGGTGATTTGCAGTATTTCTAACATTATTAGACTATGTACGTAAATACAGGAAGCTTACTTTTTTGTATCCAGAAAGAAAATGTTAATTTTAAAGTAAATTAACTACTTGGAGCAGCTGTGGAAGCACCTATGAAATTAACCTAGCTGGCTTTTGTTATTTCACCTTAGCAGCCAGTTCTGTCATCTGAAATGTGTATCTTGGAGATAATTAACCCTGTCAGGATTCTGCAGTTCTCAGAGCAATTAATTTCAGATTTTGCTGGAAAACTTTTTGTTTGCTCATTTGTTTCTTTTTCCTTTGTTTGAAAATCTAGAATAAAACATCACTTCCTTTAGTGGCTCATATAAATGAAATGAATTCTATAACAGTAACCAAACAAAATAAAATAATGACTACAATCATTTAACTCTTTGTGTCTAGAAACTGAGAAATGAATTTCAAAATAGACCAGGAAAAAGAAAGACAAACTTGGACTTCTAATATTTTCAATTTATTGTTGATATTTACAAAGAGACTTAATTAAAGTAACAAACTAAAACAAAAGAAGTGAAGAAAAAAACAAAAAGAAATAATAAGAAAATTGAATCAAGGAAAATCACAGCCAATAGAACAAAAAGCTAAACACACATGGGTAAAGCATAGAAAAGTCACACCAACATCTCAATTTTCAACACAATTTAGGGAGTATGAAAACATAGAATTCTAAGCTTGGTTAGAAAACAACATACCAATAAAGCCATTTGATATGGATATTTTGACAAATTGTATTAAGGTGGTAATTTTAGAATCCAAACATCTGAGTTTTGAGTTACTTAAGCATTCTAAATTTAATTTACTGAATTTATATGGAAGATAAATTAACATTCTTTCCAAAATATTTTAGGTTTATGAGATCACAAACATATGTGCTTGCCGTAATATGTTGATAACTATGCTCTTTGTAAAGGACCTGCTTTGGCAGACCTTGAACAATGCTACAGAATATCGTGTCTGAGATACTGGTCTTATACATTCAAGGAAAACAAGCAAATGTCAACTTCATTATCCTTAATGTCAACAGTCATGATGTTAGGTAGTCTAGAATTTTCACTCGAGTGGCATAAAATCATTAATTATATATTTATATTATATACATTCTAAGTAAACATAAAATGGTTATCTATGGGTTTTCAAATACCTTGTGTATTATTTCTCCTCCATTTATCACTCTCTGTATTGGCTTCCCTTTCCCCCTTCCAGTTAAACCTATCACACACATACATCCGAAACACACACACCATCTTTTGTTTCCCCCCTTGTAGCATCTGTTCATATTATCACCCTCTCTAAAGTCCTTTCTCTCCTCGTCCATAGTCTCTTGAGTTTCCTGGTTCCTGTATATCTCTAGTGTATGTTCTTCTATTTGAAGATTGGAACTAAGATCCAGGAATAAGAGAGAACATGTGATGTTTGTCTTTTGGGAACTGAGTTACTTCAGTCAATATAATATATTCTAGTTCTATCGATTTACCTAAAAATTAATAATATCAATTTTCTTTACAAGTGACTAGAATTTATTTTTTTATCTGTACCCACAATATTTTATGATGATTCTTCTGTTAAAGGACATGTGGATTTTTTCTATTTCCTAGCTTTTGTTAATAGAATAGCATTGGACATGGCTGAGCATCTACAGAGTGGGATGGAGAGTTCTTTGGCCACACATCAAGTAGTGGAACACCTTGGTCATACAGTAGTTTGAGTTTGTAGGCTTCCTTTGAGTTGTTAGTCAGGGCAATTATAAGAGACTCCAATGATAATATGGTCCATTTCTTTGGTCATTGGCTGCTTCCTAAACTTGAAGGTAAGACACCATTGTTAAAGACACAACAGTTTGGACACTGAACTTAGAGTAAACCAGCTGTAACTGAGCTAA
>CACVCL010032037.1:0-21781 GCA_902729485.2 Mus minutoides | reverse complement strand
TTCAAAACCCCTTTCACAGAGTAGTGAAGTCAGAAGACAGATGGTAGAAAGCTAAGCTCTCTGTACCTAAAAGGGAGAGTAGAATAAACTTCTTAAAAGTTTTGTAGAGAGAAGATGAAGAAAGATAAAAGGGAGGACCATTTTATACAGAAACTTAGTGGAAGACTGTTGGGATTAATTCATTTGTATTCTTTGTTGGATCAATGATATAGATCATAAAAATTATTTTTTATTTTCTTTTTATTGAAAATAGAGATTTTTCAAACAACATATTCTTATTATAATTTCCACTTCTTCAACTCTTCCCAGATCCTTATTACCTCCTCACCAACATATTTATTTTAATGCTAAGTTTATAGGTGATGTTTAAGAGGAGATAATATGAAATTTAGAAAGATCAATGAGATTAAAACTAAAATAATCAGTGGTATTAAAGTGGATATTGCACAACAGAAAGACCATTGCACACAATTAGAATAAACTAGTTGGTTTAACATCATACCAATTTATACTTACATAACAAATTGAAAACTATATTCAAATCAAAAATTGAAATCATATGAAAGTTCCTGGTGGAAATTAAGGCTCAAAGGCAAACTGTCAAAATGCTGTTTCTCCAGTGATTGTTATAAAACTGTTCCCTTTTCCCCTCCTTTGAAACACCAAGTCTTCCTTCCTGAAACACTGCATGGGAGACATATCCTGGGGTGAGGAAAATATAATTGTAGAATATTGTACTAAAAATTGTTCTTAATGATTTCTAGGTCTCAGAAGTTGGTATATATTGCATTAAGTGATATGCATGAAGACATATCAGTAATTAATATAAGCTATTTTCATGTCCCAATATATCATCTTCCCATCTCTAATTTCTTTATAATTGGGATATCTTCATATACGCTTTTACTTTTAAGATTTATTTTATTTTAGAGTATGTGTATGTCGGGCGGGGGTAGTGGTGGTGGTGGTTGCTCTATGTATTTGAGTGTCACTGCTTGTAGAGGGCAGAGGCATAATTACCCCTATGACTGGAGTTGTAAGCAACCTAGTGTGGATAGTGGGATTCAAACTCTGGTCCTCTGCAAGAGCAATGTTCTATTAACCACTGATCCATTTTTCAAGGCCGCATGTCAGCATTCTTAATGTTCCTTGGGGATTATAAAACATAAAGCCAATCTAAGTCACAGTACAGGCATGTTGAACACAATCTTATTTACATTACTCATCAATGACAATGTAAGTGATTACCTGTGAAGACAAAGCCAAGGAGTGAAGCCAATAGAAATAAATCATTCTATCAATAAGTGAACACAATACAGAATACGGTAAAAGATAATTTGTTACAGCCACAGAATTACAACTTGTTATGTCTATAGGTGTTCTATGGCAAGCAGACTGTGCCAAGGCTATGGACTTGAGAACCTAGTTGTTCACTGAATGTGATGAAAAGTCCTGTAAAACTTTCTTTTTCTTTTTCCAATTTTTTATTAGATACTTTCTTAATTTACATTCAAATGCTATTCCAAAAGTCCCCTCCCCCTCCCCCCTCCCTACTCCCTTGTCCACCCACTCCCACTTCTTGGCCCTGGCATTCCCCTGTATTGGGGCATATAAGGATTGCAGTACCAAGGGGCCTCTCTTCCCAATGATGACCGACTAGGCCATTTCAAGGACTGAAGGAAATGTCATGTTCCAGAAAATTCTATGTCTAAGTATGGTACATTGCGAGTGAATATGTGCACTTACTTCCATGTCTGCAAGTAATATAATAATAATAATAATAATAATAATAATAATAATAATAAATAGTAATAAATAGTAATAATAATAATGTATTGATTTAGAATGGATATTCAAATGCTTCTGTAATTAAGAATATTTTAAAGTAAAAAACACATAAGATTTGTCAGATTTTCTCTCATCTCTGTCTCCCTCCCTTCCTCCCTACACACACACATACACAGACATACACATACACACAGACACCACTATCATATTTATATCATCTTCTCTTGTGTTTGTATGTGTGATTGTATCAAGTACAAATGCGTGCATGCAAGTGTATGTATAGATGTAGTGATCAGAGGCCAGTCCCTAAATTGTTCCTTAGAAATGCTGTCTCCTTCCTTTTTTGAGGAAGTGTCTCCCATGAGTGTGGGGCTTGCCAAGTATGCTATGTGGGATACTCTTGTACACTACCAAGTTCTGCTGCCACCTTAAGATGCAGCCTTTACCTCTCTGGAATTTTATGTATTGACCCTGAGAAAATGCTTTCTAGAATATTTTGTCTCAATGACGCTGGTCTCTTATTAATCAGAGCTAATTGTTTTTTAAAAGGTGGAAGAATAACCATGAACTAACTAGTACCCCCTGAGCTCATGTCTCTAGCTGTATATATAGAAGAGGATGGCCTCGTTGGCCATCATTGGGAAGAGAGGCCCCTTGGTCATGCAGACTTTATATGCCCCAATACAGGGGAACGCCAGGGCCAAGAAGTGGGAGCGGGTGGGTAGGGGAGCAGGGCCGGGAGGGGGGAGGGTATAGGGAACTTTCTGGATAACACTTGAAATGTAAATGAAGAAAATATCTAATAAAAGTTGGGAAAAAAAAGACAGAAATTATCAGAATGAATAAAAACACTAGATCCTACTATATGTTGTATATAAGAAACACATTTTAAGTATAAAGACACATTCAGATTATAAATAAAAGGGTATTAATATATACTAAAAAAATAAAAAAAAGGTTGTGTTACTTCTCCTATTCTGTTTTACATCCATATTGCTGCCCGCCCTCATCCTACTCCTCACAGAGTCCATCCTTTCTTCCCTTCCCCTTCTTCTCTGCTGAGGGTTTTTTGTTGTTGTTGTTGAATATCTCATTTATTTACATTTCAAATGTTATCCCCTTTCCAGGTTTCCCCTCTGGACCGCCCCATCTCAACCACCCTGCATTTATGAGGGTGCTCCCTACCCACCCACCCTCCCACCCACCCACCCCTACCTCCCCACCCTGCCATTTCCCTACACTAGGGCATTGAGCCTCCCCAGGACAAAGGACCTCTCCTCCCATTGATGTCCAACAAGGCCATCCTCTGTTACATATGCGGCTACAGCCATGAGTCTCTCCCTCTTTGCTTGTTAAACCACTATCAATTGGCTCAGTAAAATTAATGTCATTTCCAAAGCTTCTTAGTACAAGATAGGTAACACACAATGAACAAAGCAACATGGTAAATACAGAATACTCAATAGGTTAGCACAAACCTTGAAAATTCTTCTCCTTTAAACATTCCAAAATGTTCAACTAAATATTCAACAAAACATTCCAAGACATAAAAGCCACATGGTCAGGTCCATAACCAAAGAAGGTTGTTCTAATTTGATTCCTTGGTTCTGAGATAAGACATTCACAAAATCAACTTGAGCATGAAGATGTTTCTTTCTTTCATTTTTTTATTAGATATTTTTTTATTTGCATTTCAAATGCTATCCCGAAAGTTCCCTATTCCCTCCCCCACCTCCTTGCTCCCCCACCCGCCCACTCCCACTTCTTGGCCCTGGCATTCCCCTGTACTGGGGCATATAAAGTTTGTAAGACCAAGGGGCCCCTCTTTCCAGTGATGGCCAACTAGGCCATCTTCTGCTACATATGCATCTAGAGACACGAGATCTGGGGGTACTGTTTAGTTCATATTGTTGTTCCACCTAAAGGGTTGTAGACCCCTTCAACTCCTTGGGTACTTTCTCTAGCTCTTCCATTGTGGGTCCTGTATTCCATCCTATAGATGAATGTGAGCATCCCCGTCTTTATTTGCCAGGCACTGGCATAGCTTTACTCGAGATAGTTATATCAGGGTCCTTTCAGCAAAATCTTGCTGGCATATGCAATAGTGTCTGGATTTGGTGGCTGATTATGGGATGGATCCCCGTGTTGGATAGTCTCTGAATGGTCCATCCTTTCATCTTAGATCCAATCTTTGTCTCCGTAACTCCTTTCATGGGTGTTTTGTTCTCTATTCTAAGAAGGAATGAAGTATGCATACTTTGGTTTTGTTCTTCTTGATTTTCTTGTGTTTTGCAAGTTGTATCTTGAGTATTCTAAGTTTCTGGGCTAATATACAACCACTCTGGAAATCAATCTGGAGGTTCCTCAGACAATTAATTCTAGTACTACCGAAAGATCCAGCAATACCTCCACTGGGCATATACCCAGAAGATGTTCCAACTGGTAATAAGAACACATGCTCCACTATGTTCATAGCAGCCTTATTTATAATAGGCAGAAGCTGGAAAGAACCCAGATGTCCCTCAACAGAGGAATGGATACAGAAAATGTGGTACATTTACACAATGGACTACTACTCAGCTATTAAAAACAATGTATTTATGAAATTCTTGGGCAAATGGATGTATCTGGAGGAAACCATCCTTAGTGAGGTAACCCAATCACAAAAGAAGTCACTTGATATGCACTCACTGAAAATGTTTATTTCTGCTTAGAGGTTACAGTCCTTCATTAAGCAAGGCAAGGTAGGAGCTCTAGGACAGAAATTGGGGGCAGAGACTGAAGCAGAGACATAAAGGAATTATGCTTACTGTATTGCTTTCTCTGGTTTCTCCTCTTCCTTTCTTGTACAGTCCAGTGACCAAGTTGTCATTGATCACGGTGAGAGAAGCCCTCCTTCATTAGTTATCAATAAAGAAAATGCCACATACCCCAATCGAATGTAGGCAATTCCTCAATGAAAGTTTACTTTTATCAGATTTCTCCAGTATGTACAATGCCACAAATCCAAACCACCACAAAAAATCCCTATCTGAGGTTTGAATACACAGATTTGGAGAATGAGACAAGAAGGTAGGTAATGCGCCTTCAGTTATGCTAATAATTTAGGATTATTCTAAATCCTTAAATCTCAGTTCATTGCTTTGTTTTGAATTTGTTTAATTAGAAAGTTTTGCATAACAACACTGTGACACTTTTCTACTAATCGATATGTTTTTTATATAAATCAACTTTATATCATTTTCATTGATGATTTTAATGACAATAGAAATCAAAGAGCCATTTAAAGCTTAGCATTTCTATCTGTTCTCAGTATTATTTCACAGCACCGGTTGAGGTGTGTAGCTGTGAGCTTCCATAGCCATCAAAGAACCCCAACATACATTCTACGTAGACAAAATTTATCTGAGTCAAATTTGCTCTCATTCTATAACGTTCATGAACGTAAATATAATGAACTGTGTTTGCACATTTATCAACTTCATAGTCACTAACTGCAGTCTGTCTTTGTTGCCCAGTACTTCAAAATATCATTCCAACTTCCAGGACAGTCCTAAATGTATAATAGTCTGATCATGGAACCTTTTCTACAGGCCATATTGACCATCAAATATAGAAATGACAAGAATTGAGGAATTATCATATATATATATATATATATATATATATATGCACATGTGTACATGTATATATGTATATATATATGCACATGTGTGCATGTATATATGTGTATATATATACATATACATATATATGTAACTTGTTACATAATTTTACCATTACATTTTTCATATTATCCTGAAAGAATAAAAGTTATATATTATCATAGCACTGTAGAAACAAAAATATATTTTGAGAATTTTCCTCTTTTAACAGTCAATCTCTATTCACAGTTTATAAGTATCACATAATATATGATAAATTTAATACCTGATATGATTTCTTGTTCAACAAACACTTTAACAAATGATAAATGTTGCCATTTTTCTATAAAGCATAATGAAGGGGAACCATTTATATGGGTTTGTTTTCTGTCTATCTCCTCTGCAGCATGAAGTCCACAGAGCTCTGTGTCCTTAGGCTTTTCTTACATACACTTAACTCCACACATTTTTAAAAATATATACTTAGAGATATTTTACTAGATATTTTTTAAAACAGAACAAAATCTTGGATATGTTGGGAGGTAAGGTGAATATGATAGGAATTGGGAGAAGGAAAGAATATGAGTAAAATATCTTCTATTTTTTTTAAATGATAATAGAAAAGAGTTACATGTAAAAATAAGATAAATGTAAATTATCCACATTTTTCCTAATAGTGTCAGATGAAAATTGAACAACATAAAGGTAAAATTAGGATGAGCTATTTCTACACACATATCACATAGCTATGTCCACATACTTTATCATCCAGAGAGAACATCGTACTTGGTAGCATGTGACCTACATGGCTTGTTCACTTTAACTTCCTTCACTTTTCAAGAATTAGATATTTTGAAAATCACTGGAAGTACAATTTATGACACTTGATTTAGTGTACTAAGAACTCACCTAAGATACACAGTATCATCGGCATTAGTACATAATGAATTGTAAACCTGTTTCTTTTTTACTCTGGGCAATCTCTATACTTACCTACTGGGGAGGTTTCAGAACTTGATAGGGAGCCAAGGGACTTGTCACTTCCCTGTCCACTCACTTTTTCTGTCTACTTCGGTGGCTACTAATGGCGATGTGGACTGTTCTTCAATGAGCAAGTGCTAAGACTTTTCCATTATTTCAACATTAAATTATGCCTGCATCTCTTCTGGGCTAGTAGAATCCAAATTCAAGGACTCCATTCCTTCTCCACTTGCTTTCTTCTGTTTCCATAATGTACTTCACATTAAGTTTATTTAAAACGTTACTTAGAGCACCCGTAGGAAAGGGAAAAGAATGGTGTTTGAAGATGGTAAGATAGTAAGCAAGTGGTTGGGTTTTTTTTTTTTTTAATCAGTGGATAAACTAATATGCAGCAAAGTTGATAAGAAAAGAAACTATTTCTTTGAAAAATTATTCTGAGCCAGTTTAAAAATAATATCTTGTAACGTTTGCTGAGCTGCCTCTGTCCTTCTTTGGAGGGTAACTATCTTTCATTTTTGATTTAATTGTTCAGAACAGAGCAGTGTGATAAAAAGTTTTTTATGGAAATTTCTCAGAGCAATGCAATCAATCATATTTCCAACTCATGTGCTGCCTTGAGCCCCTGAGCCTCAAAGACTTTTTTTTTTTTGAGAAGCTTACTTGTTAAATTAGCACTGATCAAAGGCTAAAACATTTATCATGCTTATTAGTGAATAAACCTACCAGCAGGTATCCCAAGTGAGGGAACAAATCCTCATTTCCTGCAAGAATGAATTGGAAATTATCCAAACTGCTTGCAAACATTTTTCAGGAGTGACGAATTGTCAAAAATAAAGCAGCTGCTCGATGTGGCAGCAAGCAGGGTTAGCAGGAGGAGAAAAAGAGCATCTTGCACAGGTATCTTGAAACTAGCCCTTAGGGATGCTCTGCAGCCTGATTCACCCTAATTGCCTTTGAAATCCTGCGTCAGCCGGCCTTACCAATGAGCTCACAAATAGCATCCCAAATAAGACAGTTTAAAAGCCACAAATTTTTCACCTTTGCTCTTTCTACTCCTTGCTGTTACTGTTGAGAGAATACCAACTGACAAATACCAAATTTGATAGACTTTTGTTTCTCTTTACTGCAAAACGATGTCCTGTGCTCATTGTACAGGACTGATGATATCTTCATTACCATAATGTAAGCAGTTGGCTGATATAGCAGTGAAGAGACACACATGAGCCCAAAATCCTTTTCTCCAGTGTTAAACTTTCATAATAAAAATTAAGAACATGGAAAGTTTGACAAACTTGCCTCTTATATTATGTTGCAAATACGTCTGAGGACTATACTGAGGCAAATGTGAATATATGAAAGCTTAAACTAAGTATTTCATTTAAATTTAATTTAATCATTTTAGCATAGGATCCAAGCACACATGTTTTGAAATCTCATGTACTGGGAGTGCAGGAATGCAGGCTTCTTCTCTCTGCTCACAGTGAGGCTGCTGTTTCCCTTTGTGTCTGAGAGTGTGACAAATTCTTGTGCTTTTAAAAAATCATCCTGGTTAAGAGATATTCCTTCCTTTGAAAGCATATCAAATCTCATTTGAAAAAGATGCAAGTAGAGGGGTCAATTACACCAAAGAGCAAGACTCACAGAATCAATTACTCAGGGATCACAGTGCCTCACAGAGATCGAATCAACAATCGTGGAGCCTGTATGGGTCATCTGAGCTAGGTCTGTTGCATATATGTTGAGGTTAGGTAGCTTTGTGTGTTCATATATGACTCCTGACAGTGGGAGATGGGACTGTCTTTGACTCTTTTGCTTGTGTTTGGGAACCTTTCCTTCCTATTAGGTTTCCTCATCAAGGCTTGATAGAAGGGTATGTGCTTAGTCTAATTCTAACTTGTTAAGCCATGTTCAGTTGCTGTCCCTGGGAGACCTAGTCTTTTCTGAAGGGAAAGGGATTTGCAGAAGAGGGAAGAAGGACACAGGCACTGGGAAGAGAGGAGGGAGGAGAAACTGTGGTATGGATGTAGTATATGATAGAAGAATAAATTAAAGCAAGCAAACAAAACAAACAAAAAATAAAACAAACAAAAATTAAAAAAAAAAAAGGAAAGGAAAGGAAAGGTCGCAGCTCGCATGTCTCTGACCAGTAGAGACAGAGACGGTGGGAAGAAATGACATGGGGACACCAAGGTGGGTTCAGAGCAGCTTGCCTTCCCAGCTTCTGCTTTATTCTGCTTCTCTCTCAGGTTTCACACAGCTGCAGCTGTTCACTCACACACATCAATCATCCATTCACTCACTCATCCTGGTCTCTCTAACGCTGGTCTCTGGTCTCTTGTCTCTCTAATTTGGGGCTGCCCTCAATTTATACTTCCATTCACTCATACCACCTCACACCACCCAATCATAGACACACACGTCCAAGGCAGCATGCAGAATTGGCTGATAGAATGGTATCTCGAAATGTTGTGCTAATCTCTCCAATGAGTTACACATGCTGCTTTTACTGCACATGACTGAGACTGGGATAAACAAGTGAGGTCACGGGGCTTGGCATAGAGCCAGGCGCCATCCTTGGTCCATGCAGCCGCGCCTGCTCCCGACAAGGAAAGAAATTGCCTACAATATATTTCTGGCATATATTTCTGGCAAGATCTAATCCACTATGAATATTTGGAGTCATATATATATATATATATATATACATATACATATATGTGTGTGTATGTATGTATATATATGTATGTATGTATGTATATATGTGTGTGTGTGTGTGTAAGTATATATATAAGATATCTTTAGGTAATATAAAAAGAATAATGTTTAATGATGTGCTAGTGTAGGAAGGAGGACATACAGAAAACTAAATATGATCAGAAAATATTTATAAGAGCTTAGTTGAAGGTAAAATGTGGAAACACTTTATTGACCCTCCCTACATTTCCCCTCAATGAAAATGTGTACATATCATTAGATTAATGGTAAACATTTCAATTCATAAAAGGAGATGCCTCAGACTCTCTTCTGTAAAACGATGAGAAACTTGTGTTGACCTGGGAGCATCTGGTCCTCTTTAGGTGTGGATTTGTACACACCATAGGCCTCTGGTTTTTTGACTGTGTGCTTGCACTCAGTTGGAAGATAAAATCAGTTCAACTTGTCTTGTCGTGATTCAGAAAATTCTTTTTCTCATATCCAAATCAGGATTGATGTTTCTCATCTTATGAAATTATCCATAGCTATATAGCTGGTTTTCTTGAGAACCCATAAATTACTCATTTGACTCATGAGCCTTGGGTTCATATCTTGATGGTGATCTATTATTTAGTGCATTAGTGCTCATTCTACAGGCAAATACAGCAGAGCCTCATGAGAGCCTGCTGACCAGCAAGCCAGCATCACTAGGTATCTCTTCTTTGTGGCTACACAGCTTCCTGTCTACTCTATGCATCTGTGTACCTTTTGGCATCTTCCTTTATTTATTGTATTTTAAATTCCCTCTCCTCAGAATAATGTTGTTACCTCTTGTGTAAGATTCCATTGAGAAACACCAGGGCCTTTTCTTCCTGGTGTTGAATCATTCCTAGACCTTCTTACCTTACACCGTCAAGGTTACTTTCTTTCCATTTTTAAAACTGTATATATTTAGATAAAGGATTAAGTTTTGTTTGTTTTAACTTTTTGAGACGGGTGTTGTATAATCTAGGTTAACCTTGAATTCACTGTACAAGTGAGACTAGTGTTGAGTCCTTGGTCCTCCAGTTTGTATGTTTCGAGGGGTTGGATTATAGGCTGATGATGAAAAGTTTCAGGTATATGGCTCAAGACAACCATAAAGAACAGTTGTCTGTGTAAAGGACTTATGGAAATTCAGGCTTACGCTGTAGAATAGAAGCCTCTTCTGACAGATTTCAGAAGGCGGGAGGTTCTGGACCAGGCAGTTCATGAGTAGTTCAAACTCAGTGTTTGTAGCCAGACTGCCTCTTCTGGGTAGCAGAAGAAGGGACAGAGAGCTTTTATCTCAAGGTAGATATATGTGACCTCCTTGATATGGGGGAAGTTGGGAAAAGGACTCATTTAATTAATACAAATCTATTATAAGATTATGCCACGGGAAGTCTCTGATAACTTGGATTTGGTAACTGTGGACCCTGTATGGTGAATTAGCCCTGGGCTGGAATGAAACATAGCTGTAGATATACTTGATCTGAGCAGTGTTTGGCTTGGGTTATAACATGTGCAAATTCTAGATTATAGATTCATTTATACTTATACTCCTGTAACTTGACTTGCTAAGCAGGTAACTAATCCTGTTCGGTATTATTTCTCTAGTTTCCTTACAGGGCAGTGTATTTGCCAGCCCTCCCCAGCCCCCTTCAGACTTCTCTTTAGATCAAACTGCTTCTGCTTACCTAGTGTGTAGCTTCTCCTTTTGTGGCCTCTGGTCAAAGCTTCTCCTGTTCGAATACCAGTATACTCCTAGAAATGAGTATGTTTGATTCATGGAAATATTTTTAAGTTCTTATAAAAGAGTTTTATTCAGTACAATGCTAATGCAAGTTGTTTAAAACTTAAACCTTTTTGTCTCTCATTTCTCAATCAGTACAAATCAGAATGGAGAGGCTATACTAATACACCACCTCAACCCAGATGTTAGCCACTTGAGAGATTTGTGTAAGACTCCAAACTTTTATAGACAACAAGATAAGCAAGATCTATATTCTGTGCAGTCCAATTATGTGGCTACCATTCATATACATTATATGCAAGCAGTTTCTAATCTCATGAATAATGGCAATAAATATATTTTTGACATTAGAAACATTAAAACCACTGATTTTCCTACTCAAAATGTGAGAATGTAAAAGAACATATGTCTCTACTTGACGTCTGCACACTTAGCTTTCAGTTTTTCTTTGACTAAAAAATATGATTCTATATTGTAACATTCTGTATATAGTTTTATTTGAGCGGCAGTTACTTTGATTCCGAATAGTTCAGATGTCAAACATCAAGGCAATATTGTGTTCACACAGATCAAACATGTTCCTTGAAGTCAGGATATAAAACAGCATTTAAATCATTGTCTTCCTATCACCACCAAAAAGTTGAGTGATCACCCCTGTGTGCTCCCCTTGTACTTAATATTAATACCTAGAGGGAATTTCTTATGCAGCATTATAATTATCAATAGGGCAGTTGTATGAAATGGTCTTATTGAATTAGAACTGTTGTTATGGTGATTTGAACTTAAAAGAGCTCATTAGTATATATTAGTTAATTCCTTTATCATATACTTAGAGACAGTGCTTATTTCTGTTAGTGTTTCCTTACCTAAGGTTTTGAGCACTGAACATTTTGATGGCTCAGCAAATCCAGTATTCTATTGTCATGGCTTACAAGCAGGGAAGCTGTTAGTTATGTTCAGAATATAGAAATCTAGAAGTAAGATGCTGTAGAACATGGTGGATAAAAGTGAATGTTCAGTGTTTGACTATGTCTGAATCCTAGGCTTCCTATAAATTAGACATGTGTTTACCAGTATCCTGGCTTCTTGACAAGAAAATAAAGCTGGTGTCAATGTGAAATAATAATCTGTGTTAAGGACTTTTAATTCTGTCTGTATACAGTAAAAGAAAAATAGTGATTATCCTAGCTCACATATTTTTTAATAAAGAAATTTATTGTAAATAATATCCTGGACAAAAGGATTTATACATATTCAATTTACCATTTTTGCCAATTAAGTTTATAATATTCATATGTGTATATGCTATTTTTAAAAGCATAACAATACCATTTTTTCTATACTAATCAAATAATATTTGTGATAAAATAGTGTGAGTTCAGCATACAATAAAGGCCTAATTGTATAAGTGTGAATCAACAGTATATGTGAAATGTAGTTGTGATGGTTTGTATATGCTCGGCCCAGGGAGTGGCACTATTAGTAGGTGTGGCCTTCTTGGAGTAGGTGTGTCACTGTGGGTGTGGGCTTTAAAACCTTCATCCTAGCTGCCTGAAAGACAGTATTCTGCTAGAAGCCTTCAGATGAAGATGTATAACTTTAAGCTCTGCCTGCACTATGCCTACCATGCTATCTTGATTCTAATGGATAGAACCTCTGAACCTGAAAGCCAGTGCCAATTAAATGTTGTCCTTATAAGAGTTGCCTTGGTCATGTTGTCTGTTCACAGCACTAAACCCCTAACTAAGACAGCAGTCAGAATATGAAAGTGTGCCTGAGACAAAGTCTTCTCTCTGATGTTCTAATATGATGGTAGAGGTTAGTGGATAAAATCAAGATGAAATGTTACAGTGGCTGAAGGGAGAGAGGAGGGAGAAGGGAGGTGTGACAAGAGAGTGACACTGAGACCAGAAACTAAGGCTGTAAAGAAAGTAACATGACATCTCTGAAAACTCAGATCAGACTTGCTAGGTAAGGGAGTGTGTCTACAAATAAACCTGGCATTATTGGGTAGACAGGTTTGAATATGGATTCTATTACTTGTCAACCTCCTGTTCTGTTTCATGTTCCTACCTAGCAAACTCTACTTTGATGTGATTCTTTCTTTAATTCCCAATTTTACTATTCTTCCTGCATATTCCCACATAGTGCTGGCTATGTCCAGTCTACTGTTTTCTCTCTTTTCTCTGGATTTCTAGTTTCCTGACCTCCATGGATTCTCCAGTTTAAGCATAGAATACAAAAGATCTGAAGCTATGATTCACATATGAGATAATGTAAAGTATTTGTCTTTCTATGCTGTCTTAGGATTTCCATTGCTGTTATGAGACACCATGACTAAGGCAACTCATATAAAGTACAACATTTAATTGGGGCTGCCTTATGGATTCAGAGATTCAGCCCATTATCCTCAAGGTTGGAACAAGGCATTGTCCAGGTAGGCATGGCAGTAGAGGAGCTGAGAGTTCTACATCTTAATCTGAAGACATTTAGGAGAAGAATGAATTCCAGGCAGCTAGGAAGAGTGTCTAAAAGCCCACCACCATAGTGACACACTTCCTTGAAAAATGCCACAACTACTCAAACAAGATCATACCTCTTAATATGACTAAGCATATTCAAACCATCACACATTAGTATAATTATTCTCCATCCATTTACTTGCAAATTTAGTGTTTCTCCACAACTAAGTAAAACTCAATTCTATATATGTAGTATATTTTCTTTAGTCATTCATTAGTTGATTGACATCTTGATTGATCACATTTCCCAGATATGGTGAATTAAGGTACAATGAGCATGGATATGCATTTATTTCTGATGTAGAATATAACATCTTTCTTGTTAGTTTCTGCAGTCAATTTTACATAAACCTAGAGACATCTGAGAAGAGTAGCCTCTATTGAAGAACTGCCTCCAACAGATTGGACTGTGGACATGTCTGTCTAACACTGTATTGATTGCTAATTGATTTTTGAGTCCCAAGCCACTGTAGGAGGCATCATTCTTAGGCATGTGGGCCTGTGCTACTCGAGAAAGATAGGTAAACATGAGGCAGAAAACAAGCCAGTAAGTAGCATTTCCCCATGGTTCTTATTAATTTCTCCCTTCCAAATCCTTTCCTATGTTCCTGCCATGATTCTTTCCATAATGTGTTGATGTGTTGTTACCTAAAACTAGTCATTGTGTCTCTTGTTTTGAGAACTCAGTTCCACTCTTCATTTTTATCAAAAAACCTTAAAATATAGTTAGATTACTTCCTTCTTCCCTTATTTCCTTCCACTTCCTATTTTCCCCACTTCTTACCTTAGTTTTATAATGTTGCTGTTTTGAGTTCCGTGTAGTCTAGAACGTAATCCTTTATCAGTTGTATAGCTGAGGAAGATTTTTGCTGCAGACAGCTTCTTTAATAAATTAAGTTTCATTTGTTATATAAAACATTTCATTTCACAGGGTCCCAATTATATATTGGCTGTTGTTTATACTTCTATACCATGAGAATCGTATTCATAAAGTTCATACATGTTCCTAGAAGTTGAAGTATACTCTCCTACTTTATCCTTCAGCAAGTTTAAAAGATCCATTCTTAAGTTGTTACCCTGGATCAATTTAGAGTTCAGCTTTGTGCTGTGCGAGAGACAGGGATTTAGTTTCATTTCTCTGTGTGTTGAAATCCAGTTCTCTTAGCTCCATTGGCTGAAGATTTTGTCTTTGATCTAATGTCTATTTTTGATCTTGTTAAAACTTAGGTAACTGTATTTGTTGAGACTAATAACTGCAAATTCTGTTAATGTTCCGCTGATATGTAGGCCTTATTTATGCTGGTACTATAATATTTTTAAGATTCTGTCCCTGTTGTAGATTTGAAATTGGGGTAGCATCCCTCATAATATTCTTTTTGATCTGAATTGCTTTGGATCTTCTTGGTTTTGTCATTGTTGTTCTTCCAGACATAAAAAAAGAACTTAAGGGAAGAAGGAATGAACATCCATGAACAAATGTGTAAATGTTCAGACAAGTAAGCTACTTGAGAAGAAGACCATGAACATGCATGAACCTGTGCTGGCATGGAAGTGAGTTCTAGGAATTATAAAGGCACCAGGCTGAGGTTTAAAGAACACCCTTAGTTGCTGGATGTGGGTAAGCCTCCTTCAATTTCTAAGAGGCTAAGAAAGAAGGATCCTAATTTCATTCTACCCTGCAATACTAGTAAACCCTATTTCAACAGCATCAATCACAAACCACAGTGGAGTTTTAGTGATGTATTTAAACTAGAGAAACTGGCTTTGGGGTTTTGGACACACAAATATATTTTTAAGTCAGACATGAGCCTAAATTGTACATAAGAGTCTGATGTTCACTGAGGGACTGCAGAGAGGGATATGATTCCAATGTTTTGTAATACCATATCTTAAGAACTTGTTAGAATAGCAATGTGACCAATCAAATGGTGTCAGGAATGTGGTGAATGTTCCTAAACTCTTTGATCTCAACATCTTTCTATTGTTCACACCTCCACTTGACCACTTTTAAGCCCAAACATCGCTTTATATATAAGTATTAATTACTCTGAGTAGAAAATCACTAAACATTTACATCTGGGGTGATGTAAGTCTTATATCCTACTGGTTTCCTTACTCTGTGGACTATATTCTAATCAAAATGATGTCAATACTTCTCTTTAAAAATATTTAACAAGTGAGTTGATGAAAAGATAGATAATCCAGACTGCTGATGCTTAGTAAAGCCTTGGCTCCAATGTGTCAGCCACTGTTTTGCCCCAGCTCTGACACTGAAAGCAGACTCAGATGCCCATCTTTAAATCTTGTCTTCCTAAGTGGTTCTAATGTGTCTTGCTCCATCAAGGTATCTCTCCAGGCTTGCTGGAAGAATCTCATAATCTTCTAGAAGAGGAAACCCATTCAACTCTTCCTGGGTAAATGCAGAACAGATGGACTTGTTTGGTTCTGCTTGTTTAGTGCATACTTCTGTGCTGTGATCAACTACAAAAACAACTAGATTTGTTTCTCTTTACATTCACACAGAACAGAATGATTGCAAGGTGTAGAAAAGTGCTATAAAGGTTATGCACTGGATATTCAAATATACTAATCTGCTGGCTCTCCTTTCTACCTTTTCACTATATTTAGAGTTATTTTGTTCATACATCCCTGGCTACAAAATAAGAATGTTGGAAGTGGCATTAGTGATGAAGATATTAAAGACATTTTTTTTTCAAAATCTTCTGTGACAGATGTATTTGTACGGCAACACTGATGAAATATGATAGATGCATTCTAACTCATTTAAATAAATTAACCTGAACAAGACAATAACTATTTGTGTATATTCAATACTTAAAAGATAGCTTGGAGTATTTGGTATGCTTAGTAAACTTTCACTGAACTACTTTTTCAGACAGAAATTATTATCATTATTATTTATTTATAATGTTCTAATTTAAAATGGACATTGACTTTAAAAGCTAATTTCATGTCAGAGATGACTTAATTTGTAAGGGCACTCGCTACCAATCCTAATGAATTCAGTTAGATCCCTGGGACATATATCGTGTCCTCTCACCTCATGACGACATGAATTCTGCTGCACATGTATTCCCAGACATACACAGACAGAGAAAATAAATATGTAAGTGTAAAATATTACAAGTCCCATTATTTCCCATGTTTAGTCAAAGGAGAATGGATGGAAGGGAGTGGGGACAGATTTGATTAAAATATGTTTTATACATATATGAAATTCTATAACAATAAATACAAATACATTACAATACTAGGTAATATGAAAATTTCTTCTCAGTGTATGATGTTCAACATGGTGTTAAATCAAGGCCTTTAAACCATTAGGAGGAAAAAAAAAAAGAAGAATTGTGGTTTTAGATGAGCCAGAGGCAAAGAATTAATGAAAAACTTATCCTGTTGTGAGACCTAGAAAATTAGAATCTATAAAATGGATATTATATTTAGCACTGTTAAATCTATTTGAAATTTATACATTAGAGATTGTTTTGAACTTTACTCTGTCCAGCTTAATACTAAGTATGGAATAAAGTGCTCAAGAATATGGAAAAAGCAAATCCTTAAATATTACATTAAATGCTGATATGTGTGTTAAAGCTTTAATTTTAGTTAATCAATCATTAAAACTAGAATTGTATACTTTTAAACAGAGAAACTGGTGTATATAAACCATATAAACTTTAAACTGACAGACTACTGAACATATGCTGCATATTGGACAAATTTCCCAAAAGAAATGTAGAATGGCAATCAGAGTTTTCCATTTCCCATGATTAGTATTTGACATTACAAGAATTCATTAACATTGCTCCTAGGAAAGACAGCACTTGACAGTGGCAAATCATCTGGTATTCAACACATTCATTTGGGGGTATATTTGGGTTGGAAGTAGAACTGTTTCAACTCAGTGTTTAGAAGGAAGGAAATTTTCACTTTCAATGTACAAGAGGCAAGATCAAGATTAGATTTCAAGGTCTGTGCTCCATAAAACCCTTTCTTGAAAAAAAAAAAAAAAAAAAAGCTAAAGGAACAAAAAAGGGATACATGACTTCTTCACTTTCTAGCACAGCCCACCACATCTGTGAACTTTGGGTCCTCAAAAGACTGTTATAGCAAGAAACTTTCAATATTTACCTGCCTTTATATAGATATGTTTAAATGTAACTTAATTGTTATATGTATGGTGCACACAAAAACTATAATACTATGCAACTGCTTAGTTTACAGATACCTACCTACCTTTCTTTCTTTCTTTCTTTCTTTCTTTCTTTCTTTCTTTCTTTCTTTCTTTCTTTCTTTCTTTCTTCCTCATTTTGTGGAAACTGCTGTCTGATTATGTTCTGATTATCTTTTCTCCTCCTACTTCTCCAAGTTCATCCTCACCCTTTCTTCTATCCAGATCTACTCCTTTTTTTGTCTATCACTATGAAAGAATGGGATTCTAAGAGATAATAGTAAAATATAACAAAATAAAATATAATAATATAAACCAAAATGTATTACATCAGAGTTGGACAAATCAAATGATCCAACAAAAGAGTTCAACAGAAGGCAGAAGAATCATAGAGCCATTTATGTGCAGGAATTCTATAAATGGACAAAACTGGAAGCCATGTATGAGTGTGGATGAGCTGGAGCAAACACACATAGGCTCCATGCAAGATGCTCCAGTCTCTGAGTTTATGATGTTTGCTCTTGTTGATTTAGAAAGTCTTGCTTTCTTGATGTCATGTAGCTCTTCTGTTCCTTATGCTTTTTCTGCTTCCTCTTCCACAGGGTTCCCTGAGCTCTAAAGGGAGCTACTTGATGGTGATATCACAGTTATGGCTTAGTGTTCCAAGTTCTCGCATTCCTTGCATAATAATGTCTGGCCATGTGTACCTTTGTTCATTCTCATCTGTTGTAGGAAGAAGCTTCATAAAAGCATTTTCAAGACCTATTACTGTGTGTCTCAGTCAGGGATTTTATTGCTGTGATGAAACATCACGTCCAAAAGCAAGTTGAGCACAAAAGGCTTTGTTTGACTTATGCTTCCACATCACAGTTCATCATCAAAGAACAGCAGAAAAGAAGTTCAAAAAGGGCAGAAAACTGGCTCCATGGAGGATGCTGCTTATTGGCTTGATCCTCATGGCTTCATCCTACTTTCTTATAGAACTCAAGACTATGAGTCCAGGCATGGTATAGCCCACAATAAACTGGGCCTCCTTCATCTACCACTAATTAAAATAATAACCTTACAGGCTAATATATAGGCTGATCTTATATAGGCATTTTCTCAAGTGAGATTCTCTACTCTTTCATAACCTTATCTTATATCAAGTTAATGGGAGGGGGTAAGGGGGAGGGGACTTTCGGAATAGCATTTGAAATGTAAATTAAGAAAATATGTAATAAAAATGGAAAAAAAAACTAGCCAGGACCCTATGTACAAAGCAAAATGAGAAATAATGATTATAAAATCTATATAGACCTCACCAAAGTGAGAGACTTTCTGTTGAGTACGTGGCACAACAGAAAACCAGTAATGGAAGTAGAAATGACCTGTTCCTCTGTCCTGACCATTGTATGGGGTGTGTGTTCAGTTTCAGTTATATATTGTAGCACCCTTTTAACATGAAAGATTACAGTGACATTATCACCCCAGTAGACATTTAATTACTGTCAATGACCTACAAATAACATAGAGTTTACTTAAAGATAGATGATTACAATTTGTTTATGGGGACCCAACCCTTACTTAAGCATCTTGCATAAGATTCTTTGACTGATGGAATAAGAGCTAATTTTTGTGGATTTAAGATGATTTTGAAATTTTCAGAATTTTGCTAATTTTTAGTAGGAAAAAAACTATACAAATGGAACAATAAAATTACCCAAATCTTGCTCTCAATGTTGCCAAATTGAAAATTTGTAGTGTCTCTGGATGTGCCTAAAACAATTTCAAATTTAATTATGTCTGAAAGTAGCATTGATTGGAGATAAATGACAAGTCTGTAAGTCACACATAAAAAATCAAAATCAGACAACAGAGAATAAAGAATGAAACATAAACGAAAGACTACATTAAGAGGAGTTACATAGCCAAAAGGATACTGGAAAGGATAAAGACCAAGAATTGTATGGGTAAGTATACTTAGAGGCCTTTTTTCATGTCTGTCAGTTACTGAGCACATCAGGAGTACTGACGAAACAACACTATGGAGGCATCTTACTTCTTGATGTTATCCCTATGCAGTCTCTAGGGGGTTTACTCTCTCTTTCTTTGGGGGCTTAGTAACAAAAATTTTAAAAGCACTTGGTATATTGTCCAGCTTTAAAACAACTCAACATCATTACGTTTCATTGCATTTATGAAAGATAAACCAAGGCCCTGATGAGACTGCATTATGGAACACATAATGTAGCTGAAAGATTTGAGTAAAATGAGCCTGACACTTTGGTACATAGGCTTCCATGATTCTTCACTGAGCTTGCCAAAAATCTTTTGATATTTTAGTTTCCAAGTTACATGATTTTTTTCTTTAAGGACATGTGTACAGTCTTCATCTGATATCAAAACAATGTTCTTTACCCCCTACTCTAGGATCATTGTATTATCTATCTATGTGACTATAGATTCTAGTATATAGAATGTGTATCACTAACTAAGCATACCAACAAATTTCAAGACAATAAGATACATGCATCTTTTGCAATTCCTGACTGAGCTGGGTGGTGGCATCACACAGGAAGCAAACATTTATTATGCTTTAATTACATTTAGAATTCCTAATGTTCTCCCACCTTCGGTTTGAGGATGCCTTATTAAGAGGCCAAGGTTCAGCCAGGCCTGGTGGTGCACGCCTTTAATCCCAGCACTTGGGAGGCAGAGGCAGGTGGATTTCTGAGTTCGACGCCAGCATGGTCTACAAAGTGAGTTCCAGGACAGCCAGGGCTATACAGAGAAACCCTGTCTCAAACAAAACAAAGCAAAACAAGGCCAAGGTTCTCTGAGAGCTCGATGACTCAATGTTAGTCTTTCATAGCAGGTTTATAACTCACTGTGAATATTTTAATAATTTCCCTGGAAGAAGGCATGTATTCACAGATCTCCCATATGCTTCTGGTTTGAGCCTTGCTACATTTTCACCCTTGGTATATTTGTTTGTAACTCTCACTTTCAGTCATGCTTGAAGCATACAGGTACTTATAGACCTACTTAGTGTGAAGAACATACCAGGTGATTTATCTCTCCTGATCTCCATTAACTATCGTAATGATTTTATGGTAAAGTGTCATTGAAAACATTGAAATACCATCTTCCAAATGATTATCTTAATAGTGTTATAAAATAATGTCAAAATCAGAAGTTGTCTCAATTTTACTCTGCTGCACAAATCTTGATTTTAGTTTTACTTTTTGAAGTCCACACACTGTGATTCCGACACCCTGTGTGCTTCCCTTTTCCATGTGAAATGTCCTTTCGTACTTCTAATACATTGTCCAAATATAAATGAAGTTGAAAGTGTTCTTGGTATCAGGTAATTTGCCTACTCTCCCACAGCTAAGAAATTTTTATAAATAATTCTGTGAGTCTGGGCCAAATATTTATTATTTGTATTAATTTACCAATGCAATTTTACTCTGATAAATGAGTAAATGAATATATCCTCAATTGAATATCGCTATGTCTAATTGTACGAAAAGCTGTAAGTATTCAAACACTGCAGAGTCTTTAGGGGAAAGGCTGAAGAGCATCTGAATGAGAAAAGAAAAAAGAGATTAATCCAGTCTTATGGACAAATCAGACAGAAGGCACTAGGTACATCAGCCAACATACTTCTTGGTGCCTTACTTTTACACATATGCCACTGAAAGACCTCCCTGCTAGCAGCAGCTCTTCAAAACTCTGGAGAAGCTGCTTTCCTTTGGATGAACTCCTTTGAATAAACTTTGGATCAATTTTTTTTTTTTCAAAAAAATTTAGGCTACTCTATTTTTTTTTTCTGCACAACTGTTTTTTCTAATTTGCAGAATTTAGAAACAGGTGCCATAGGAAAGGCGATGTTAGTGGTGCTTCAGGCTGAGTTTCTTCCCCCCCCCCCATTCCATATCCCCAGTATCATCATATTTGTCAGAGCACAGTCTGCATTTGGCTGGAAATCCTGTTTCTTTTTTTTTTTTTCTGAAAATAAAAAGAGCAGAAGACAACAGACTTGGGATATTTAAATAGACCCCATATGGGAAGGGCCAACAGTTACCCACAAATTTAGGCTCAAGTAAGTTGAATGCTATTTTCAGTCATTCTGGAAATAACCTTTTCTTTTTTTGGTTATAATCATCAAATTAGCAAATCTAGAATATATATTAAATAAGCC
>CACVCL010032036.1:0-21890 GCA_902729485.2 Mus minutoides | reverse complement strand
GAAAGAAAGAAAGAAAGAAAGAAAGAAAGAAAGAAAGAAAGAAAGAAAGAAAGAAAGAAAGATGCATCTCAAGGATACAACACTTGCCCAGCATACTTAGGAGCCTAAATTCAATCTCTAGTACCATGGGGGTGACAAGAGAGAAGGCCAGGCATGATGGCAAATTCCTATAATTCCAGCACTTAGGTTGAGGCAGGGTTGCTACAAATTAGCCAGGGCAACATACATAAGGAAACCAGGTAGCTAGGGCTACATAGCAAGACACTGTCTCAGAAGAATAATAAAAAAGTTATATTGTTTTTTGGTTTTTTTTTTTTTTTGGTTTTTCGAGACAGGGTTTCTCTGTGTACCCCTGGCTGTCCTGGAACTCACTCTGTAGACCAGGCTGGCCTCGAACTCAGAAATCCACCTGTCTCTGCCTCCCGAGTGCTGGGATTAAAGGCCTGCGCCACCATGCCCGGCGTTATATTGTTTCTTAAATGAAGAAACTCTAACAGTTTAGATTCATCAATAATACAACAATTAATTGTTGTGGTGACACACACCTATAACTTCAGACAGCATCTGGAAAGTAGGAGTTTACGGCCAGTCCCAAGTACATAATAAGGTTCGAAGCCAGTCTGGGTTACATGATAAGCCTTTTTAAAATATAAATAAAAATTCAGCCAGGCAGTGGTGTCGCTCACCTTTGATCCCAGCACTCAAGAGGTGAGAAGAGGGGAGAAGATCTCTGAGTTTAAGACCAGCCCGGTCTACAGAGCAAATTCCTGGACAGCCAGGACTACGTAGAGAGATACTGTCTCAAAAACAGAGAGACAGAGAGACAGACAGATTGAAAACTATTTGACTAAAATTTGCTGGTTATTTTCAAATAAAGTATTCAAGTTTTTCTCCTCAAACTTTTTTTGATGTGTTTGTGTGAAAACAAAGACACATACAGTGAAACAGAAAAGCAAAGAAAAATCACTCTGGCTTTCTTTAAAGATGTTAAATATAGATTCAAATTCTTACCCCCTCCTCTTGGCGTCAACCCAGGCCTGGTCTCGGTCATCTTTCTCAGGATCATACAACAGCTCATCGTTTGTTGGAATCCTGTGTTGTTTCTTCTTCTTTTTCTTGGTCACTTGTGTTAGTTTTAGAAAGATTAAGAATATGGATCAGTATTATGTCTAATGTTCACACTACTTTAATATAAAATGACTCTCTTGTTTCCTATACTATCTATTCTATTTTTATTATCTTTTTAAAAGTTGCCTAAATGGGAGGGAGTGACCAGGAGAGGGGCAGTGAGTCAAATATAAAGTGAATTAGTAAAAAATTAAATTAAAATAAATAAATAAATAAATAAAAGATGCCTAAGGCCTTTCGTTAGCAGTCCTGGCACTTGGAATGTTGAAGCAGAACGGCCAAGCCTGGGCTAAGCAGTGAGTCCCAGGGTACCCTGACAACAAAAGTAAGACCCTATCCCCAAAACAATGCATAAAATTCAATAAAATAAAGTTATTCTTCAAATAAGAGTCTTGTCCAATTAAGACAAAAGATAAAGGAAGTGAAAGGGCTAAGTTCAAATAATTAAAAACTCAGTCTCACAAAACCTACTTAAAACCAACTGGGCATAGTGACACGGGTCTGTAATCCCAGTGCCTGAGAGAGGCAGTTGGATCATGAGTTCAAGATCATCCTGGCTACATACCAAGTTAGAGACCAGCTTAGCCTATAAGAGACCCATCAAGAACAGAAGGGAGGAGCGTGAGATAGCCCATTGCCACAAGTCTGACAATCTGAGTTCAATCCCTGGGACTCACATGGTAACAGAAGAGAAATGACTCTCACAAGTTGTCTTCTACAGCCATATGTGAGCTCTAGAATGAGCTCTCATAAATACACACACAGAGACAGAATAATTTAATTAAGAAAAAAAAACAGGGCATGGGTGTACGGAGCCATTCAGCCACTCCTTAAAGACGGCATCGACCCACTCAGCTGTACTGGCATAAACAACTCTTAATTGGCATTAGGCAGTGTCAGCTGTTGTCTGATCTCGTGCCCGACCACCTGGTGTAGAGTCACGAGGCAGCTCAAGACCACCTGGGGTAGAGTCACAAGGCAGCTCGGTGATTGGCCAGGACAGGGTATAAATAGGCTGCTCGCAGTGGGGTCATTTGCCATTTGCCATCATGCTCTGCTAAGCTGTAAGTGCATCAAGTTCCTGAGTAAACCGTTGGGGAAGAAACCTGTTTGTCTTGTGTCTTATTCCCGCTGGACGGGGACAGCGCTCGACACATGGGAGCAGGGTGCGGGGAGGGGAGAGGAAACTTTCGGGATAGCATTTGAAATGTAAATTAAGAAAATATCTAGAAGAAAATATCTAATAAAAAAAAATTGGAAAAAAAAAAAAAAAAAAAAAACAATGCTAAGAATGTGAATTGGGTCTTGTAGCCAGAGCTGGCCTCCACTCACTATGCAGCCTAGGATAACTCTATTAACTCTATGCTTCTGATACTCCACCTTCACATTTCGGGAGCTGGGATCACAGGTGTGTGCCACAGCACTCAGTTCTATCCACCACTGGGGATCACACCTGGGGCTTTGCGTATGCCAGGCAAGCAATTCTATAAGCTGAGCTCCATCTTAGTTCTCCCATGTAAGATCACCACAAGTTCTCAAACCTAAGTCATGACTAAAGCAGACAAGGGTGGCTCACACCTGCAGCCCTAACCCTGCAAAGCAGAAGCATGAGAGCTGCTGGAAACCAGAGGCCAGTGTGTGCTGCACAGTTGTTTCCAGACAGACGGGGCTGCACTCTGAGACCACCTCTCAAATAAATACTGAAGTCAGAACAAAACATATTTAAAAACCAATGGTAATTCTTTTAAGGTTTACTTTATGTATATGAGTGTTTTACCTGAATGTATGTTAAGTACACTGCATGAATGCCTAGTGCTTGCTTAAGCCAAAACCAGGACCCAGGTCCTCTGCAACTGTAGTTATGTATGGATAGCTGTAAGGGACAGTGTGAGTTCTGGAAACTGAACCCAAACCCTCTGCAAAAAGGACAGGTGCCCTTATCCTCTGGGCCATCGCTCTAGTGCAGGGGGTCTCAGGGTTGTGACCCCTTTGGACGTTGAAGGACCCTTTCACAGGGGTCACTAAAGGCCATCAGAAAACACATTTACATTATAATTCACAACAGTAGCAAAATGAGTTACAAAGTAGCAACAAAAATAAATTTTACCTTGGGAGGCAGAGACAGGTAGATTTCTGAGTTTGAGGCCAGCCTGGTCTACAGAGTGAGTTCCAGGACAGTAAGGACTATACAGAGAAACCCTGTCTCGAAAAAACAAACAAACAAACAAACAAACAAATAAATAAATAACTATTACCGCTGGGGGTCACCACAACATGAGGAATTGTATGAAAGCATCTGAGAATTTTCCTGAGAACCACACTGTTGTAGCCCCTTGTCTAATATTCTTCTTTATGGTTTTTCGAGACAGGGTTTCTCTGTATATCCTTGGCTGGTCTGGAACTCACTCTGTAGACCAGGCTGGCCTCGAACTCAGAAATATGCTTGCCTCTGCCTCCTGAGTGCTGGGATTAAAGGCGTGCACCACCATGCCTGACTTTTTTTTTTTTCCTTGTCTAACAATTCTTTTTTTTTTTTGGTTTTTCAAGACAGGGTTTTTCTGTATAGCCCTGGCTGTCCTGGGCCACTAGCTATACAGAAAATGTATAGCTGAGCTGTCCTAGCTCACTTTGTAGACCAGGCTGGCCTCAAACTCAGAAATCCGCCTGCCTCTGCCTCCCGAGTGCTGGGATTAAAGGCATGCGCCACCACGCCCGGCCCCTTGTCTAACATTCTTAAGGACCCAGAATATTTAAAACCAAACAAAAAAGTAAACTTTAGAGTCGAGAGATAGCTCAGTGGTTGAGAGCACTGGCTGCTCTGCCAGAGGACCTGAGCAACACTATGGTGGTATATACCTAAGGTGTCATGTACCTTTAATCCCAACACTAGAGAGGCAGAGGCAGGTGAATTTCTGAGTTCAAGGCCAGCCTGGTCTACAGAGTGAGTTCCAGGACTGCCAAGGTCTATAGAAAAACCCTGTCTTTAAAAAAAGGAGAAAAATAAATAAATACATATATATTTCCAGCCAGATGTGGTACATACCTTTAATCCAGTGGTTCTCAGCCTTCCTAATGATGTAAACCTTTAATACAGTTCCTCATGTTGTGGTGACTCCAACCACAAAATTATTTCATTGTTATTTCATAACTGTAATTTTGCTGTTATGAATCTTAATGTAAATATAATATGCAGGATGTATTTTCATTGTTACAAACTGAACATAATCAAAGTACAATAATTAACCACACAAAGAATATGTAGTTATATACTGTAAAAGATTTATTTCTAATTACAAATAAAATTTTGTCTTGAAGCCTAGTGTAACATGGGTAACATTGTTAACACTAAACTACATTACTGCATTTTGGGACAGTATTCATAAAAAGCCAGTGTGTCAGCATAAAAGCAGAGATTGCTTCTTTTGCTGGGGTTGGCAGGGAGGTGGCGCACACCTTTAATCCCAGCCCTCAGCAGGCAGAGGCAGGCAGATCTCTGAGTTCAAAGCCAGTCTGGTCTACAGAGCTAGTTCCAAGAAAGCCAGGGCTACACAGAGAAGCCCTGTCTCCATGGGGGAATTGCTTCTCTCTTATCATCTTCCATAAGTCTACTCCTGTATTTAGACTTACTTGACAATCAACAAGCTGGAAACCCTTGTTGCACAAAGCTATGTTGTAGGATATGGAATAAGAAGGCACAACACAGTCTCAGACAGAACAGGATATGACTGCAAAGACCTGATCCAGAATTCTGTAACTGGCATTGCAGAGAAATCAGACCTCACTGCCTCGCTATGAGTAAGTTCAATAAATGCCTCTTGTACTGTCTCAGGAACATCTTCAACTTGTCGTGAATGGGCTTCTAGCAAGTGCAAATGAGGCATCGGGTAGCTCTGGAAAACATGACGAAATGTTGTCTGCAAGCATGCACAAGTGTCCTTTCACAGAAATTATCATCCTAATCCTTTTGATTGGTTCAATGTCATATTCCTCGAAGAAAGCAGGGAAGGTGCACAACAGAAAAAGTTTCTCTTCATCCAATTTCTTTGCCATAGCTGAAATTTCATTTGGAATGACTTGATCTTTTCAGACAAATTGAGACATGTTGCATTTGGTCCTTGCAACAGTGATAATTTTTACTCACTCAAAATGGCAAAGATGGCAACTGAGTAAGCTAGTTTCACTTTTATCACTGAAAAGTGCTTCAACTGCAGTCTTGCTTTCTGATTAGAAAACATCTTGAGTCCATCACAAAACTTTTCCTCCTGACAGCATCTTCCTTCAGTGTGAGTTAGCAGAGCCCTGCTCACTGTATCAACGCGTTGCACAGCTGTACAGTTGACTGTTTAAGGCGCTCACTCACAAAACTGACAGAACTAGAGACGCTGTTCTTTACTTCTTGTAACTCTTGTGGCAGTATCTTTGCTGCTAGCATTTGCTGATGAATCATACAGAGTTGTGACGACTTCTGGTGACTCGTTCAGTAGGAAATGTTGAAATCCAGATCACCATCCTAACACAACTGAAGCATCCTTTCCCAAAAGATCTTATGCTCTTTCAGAAATGAACCAATGTGTCGAACATATCTCCTTTAGTAGTTGTTTCCAGAAGTTTGCAAAAGCAAAGCTTATCTTTAAAGTCGCCATCATTAATATGTCTCACATAACCCTAACTGTGAACAGTTTGCAACATCTGTAGATTCATCAAGCTGGATTCTAAATATTGGAAGTAGCACAGATCTTGGATGACCTGATCAAGAATATCAGCAGCATGTGATATACTCTTCTTGGACTGTGTTATTAGATAAGGATATTGCATTCAATCCTGTAACAATTTTGTCTCTGATCACAGCTTGAACAACGGCAACAGTAAAAATGATGTGAGGTTTTACAGCTCTGGCGATTCTGAGTTCTACCAAATATGAATCTTCAATGGCTGCCTCACTTTGTGGCGCTCACCCCAGAGTCAAGCCTGGTCTTTTTGAGGAGACTTGTTTTGTTCTGTTTTTTTTGGACAGAGTTTGCATAGCCTTGTGTCTTAGTTAAGGTTTCCATTCCTATGAAGAAACAGCGTTGCACAGCTGTACAGGCAACTCTTAATTAGGAAAATGTTCAATTGGGGCTGCTTACAGTTTCAGAGGTTCAGTCCATTATCATCATGGCAGGAAGCATGGAGACAAGCAGATAGACAGTGCTGGAGAAGGAGCTGAGAGCTCTGCATCTTGATCCAAAGCCAGGAGAAGACTGTCTTCCTGGGGGTGGGGTGGGGGGGGTGGAGCTTGAACATTAAGAGCCCTGAATGCTCACCCTCACAGGGACACACTTTCTCCAATAAGGCCATACAAGTTAACAGTGCCGCTCCCTGGGTCAAACATACTCAAACCACCACACCTTGGCTGTCCTAAAACTAGCTCTGTAGACCAGGCTGGCCTGGAACTCAAAGATTCGCCCGCCTCTGCCTTCCAAGTGCTGGGATTAAAGGTGTGCGTCACCACTGCCCGGCAGATTGGTTTTTTTTTTTAATGAAAATAATATATAACAATAGCTTTAATAATATAAAAGATAGTTTAGTTCTTTTAAGCTTCCTGTGACTCACCATTCCCGTGTTTTGTTTTGTTTTGTTTAAACATACCTGTTACTATCAGAAGGGGGCAGTATTCATATCCACCACAGTTGAATATAAAGACCTATCAGCCCAGGTAAAGCTCCCATGGTACAGTTTTAGTTTCTTGGGGTTTTTTTTGCGTGTGTTTGGGGGTGTTTTTTGTTTTCTTGCAGTAGTTGCTGATTTTACAGCACATGGCTTTACATTTGCCCAGTTATTATATTCATGAAGTGTCGTTTTACCTCCAACACTGCTGCTTTCTAGACATGGACACCCACATAATACATTATGATGCCAAACCTGTCACATACACTTGTATCTGTATATAAGGATTTATATAATGGGGTTGGTTAGATGATGTCTTTTCACCAGATAATCGTATATGGGCTGACCTAACCCTAACCCTAACCTATATGAAGAATGATGTCTCAATTCCTAAGACCACAGGAAATATGTGTTTTCTGATGGTCTTGGGCGACTCCTGTGAAATGGTAGTTCCACCCCCAAACTGGTTGCAACCCACATATTCAGACCTACTATTGTAAATGAATGCACACAGCCGCACCACTTTGCAGACCTGGCCAGCCTCGAACTCAGAAATCCGCCTGCCTCTGTCTCCTAAATGCTGGGATTAAAGGCATGCACCACCACACCCGGCTCCCCTTGCCTTTCTTATTAATCAATCCTGTTGTGTCCCTGACCCACTTTCCCAAAAGACATCAATAGCATACATTTTCGTTCTTTTTGAAACAGAGCCTTACTGTGTAGTTCTGGCTGGCCTTAAACTTCCTATAAAATCCAGGCCAGCCTCAAACTCACAGAATTCTGTCTGCCTCTGCCCTCCTCAGTGGTGAGACTAAAGGTGTGTTCCGCCAAACTTGGCTTAGGCTATAGTTACTTAAAAATAAAATTAAGAAAGGGGCTGGAAAGATGGTTCAGCCATTAAGAGCACTGACGGCTCTTTCAGAGGACCCAGGCTTATTTCCAGCATCTACATGGTGGCTCACAAACATTACGACTCCATTTCCATGGAATCCAATACCCTATCCTGGCCTCTTAGGGCACCAGGCATGTACATGGTACACAGATAGATATACATGCAGGTGAAACACCATTAACATAAAATTAAATTTTTAAATATAAAACCGAGGGAAAATCTAATACCAAGTAACTGTTAAGGCAGATATTACTCATAAAATACACCTGCTAAGCAAAATGCTACTCACCTGTTTTGTCTTCATCCTCAGAATCAGAATCAAAATATATCTCATCATAGAACTTTGCTGTAACTCCTCCCACTTTGGCAACTCCTGAAGAAGACCCTACCAAATCAGAGGTGAAGTTTACAAACTAAGCCACATATGATCCACAAGGAAAAGCCTCCACATACACGCCATCACTTCAAACAGTAATAACTTACTCACAATCTTACAATCTCACTTGTATAGTAAAATATTTTTACAGCAGTGACCCTACTTGATTCCTGTGCCCTATGCAACTATATGAAATCACTCCTTGATGAATTTTCCAAATTAGAGAAAAATAATTCTTACTCCTTTCCCACAAATCTAATTAAAGTTTAAATGTCGTATTTCCAGGTTTCCAGCATACATATTACCATTTTAATGTGTATACCAGCATACCTTTTAATGACACAATACACCACAGAGAATAAGAAAGGGATATCTTGATTCAAGGAGCACTAGGAAGGGTGGTGAGCCAAGAACACACTTCTAGCTTATGTCTGACATGCTGTGGCCCTGACTCTCCAGCTTATGTCTGACATGCTGTGGCCCTGACTCTCCAGCTTATGTCTGACATGCTGTGGCCCTGACTCTCCAGCTTATGTCTGACATGCTGTGTCCCTGACTCTCCAGCTTATGTCTGACATGCTGTGGCCCTGACTCTCCAGCTTATGTCTGACATGCTGTGGCCCTGACTCTCCCTCTACCTCAATCACAGCTTTCAGCTTGTCAAGTTGTAAAACATACCAATGTGAAAACCAGTTCTGATCAGTCTTATCTTCACAAACCAATGTTTGGGTCAAGTAAATTCTATATAAAGACCTAAAAATGAGATGTGTTTATTACTTACTACAAAGGGACAGGAATTTGTAGTGACCCACCATTAAGTTTGCCATCAAACTCTAAAAATACTTTTGTATGCCTTGTGCTTTCTTATTCTAACTACAAAAGGAAGCAATGCAGGGATTTGCTACTAAATAGAATCTTTCCAATACTACATGACACATCAGTCATCAGAGCAAACTCTAGCCCAGATCACCAAGCATATCCACTTCTTCATTTAGTAAGCGCTGTGTTAGTCGGACCCATTGGTGCAGCTCAGTCACCCAGCTACTCAGGGGCTGAGGCAAAAGGATCACAGAGGTTACAGTGAGTTCAAGGTTAGTTAACTTAGCCAGACCCTGTCTCAAAAATTTAGAAGAGATTGGGCTGGAGAGATGGCTCAGTAGTTATGAGCACTGGCTGCTCTTCCAGAGGTCCTGAGTTCAATTCCCAGCAACCACATGGTGTCTCACAACCATCTGTAATGGGATCTGATGCCGTCTTCTGGTGTGTCTATAGACAGCTACAGTGTACTCATATACATAAAATAAATCTTTTTTTAAAAATGTAAAAGATATAGCCGGGCGTGGTGGCTCACGCCTTTAATCCCAGCACTTGGGAGGCAGAGGCAGGCGGATTTCTGAGTTCAAGGCCAGCCTGGTCTACAGAGTGAGTTCCAGGACAGACAGGGATATACAGAGAAACCCTGCCTCGAAAAAAAAAAAAAAATGTAAAAGATATCTAAGCAGTAGAACAACTTGCCTAGCAAACACAAGACCCAGGTTTAACCCCCAGCACACACACACACACACACACACACACACACACACAAACACACACACGGAGTAATTCTTCAACACCTACACAAAGTTCTAGAGACACAAAAGAACACAATCCTTTACAGGATATCTATGAAAACTAAACCCAAGCTGACCTGTTCCCAGCGAGGATAATTTGTCCTCCATTGTCTTCATGGTAGAGTTTAGTTCAGCTTCCATTTCTTTTTCAAATTCATCTTCACTTGATGATTCACTTTCTCCAGTAAGACATTCCCGGATGAGTTTTCGTTTTTGGTCTGGGGTTCCATGTAAAAGCACATCCACTTCATCTTCAGAACTAGCATCCATTTAAAGCACAGAGGACATGAATATTAAAATCAGGGCCTGGATGTGGCTAAGAGGTATAGCACTTACATAGCATGTGCAAGGCCCTCAGTTTGAGGTATAGCACCACAAAACAAACAAAATTACTTAAAACTTCCATCATCATCTTACTGCTTGGGATGGTTTATATATGCTTGGCCCAGGGAGTGGCACTATTAGGAGGTGTGGCCTTTTTGGAGTAGGTTTGTCACTGTGGCATAGGCTTTAAGAACCTCATCCTAGCTGCCTGGAAGTCAGTATTCTGCTAGCAGCCTTCAGATGAAGATGTAGAACTAGGGCTAGAGAGATGGCTCAGCAGGTAAGAGCACTGACTGCTCCTCAAAAGGTCCTGAGTGCAAATCCCAGCAACCACATGGTGGCTCACAACCATCTATAAAGAGATTGGATGCACTCTTCTGGTGTGTCTGAAGACAGCTACAATGTACTTACATATAATAAATAAATTTAAAAAAAGAAGAAGATGTAGAACTCTCAGCTCCTGCCTGCCTGCCTGGATGCTGCCATGTTCCTACCTTGATGATAATGGACTAAACCTCTGAACCTGTAAGCAGCCCCAATTAAATGTTGTCCTTGTAAGAGTTGCCTTGGTTATGGTGTCTTTTCACAGCAGACACTGCTCAATGTCAAATTTAAGTTTTAAAAATTTGCATGTGGCCAGGCGGTGGTGGCGCACGCCTTTGATCCCAGCACTTGGGAGGCAAAGACAGGCGGATTTCTGAGTTCGAGGCCAGCCTGGTCTACAAAGTGAGTTCCAGGACAGCCAGGGCTATACAGAGAAACCTTGTCTCGAAAAACCAAAAATAAATAAATAAATAAATTGCATGTGATATACCTACCATATTACATATAGGCAATGCTCATTAACAGGCAAGAAATTAGCTAATCCTTCCTATTTTCAGTTTTGGCTTTTTGGGTTTCTTTTTTGGTTTGGGGACAGGGTTTCACTATATAGCTCTGGTTAACCTGAAATTTGCTATATAGAGCAAGCCTCAAACCTGCAACAATCCTGCCTCTGCTTCCTGAATGCTGAGCTGCAGACATGAGCCACAAGTCTAACCTGATCTCTTTCTTCTTGTATGCACATAGGCATTCTGCTTGTATGCGTATCTGTATATCAGTTGTATTGCCTGATGCTCTTGGAGGCCAGAAAGGGCACTGGATCCCCCAAAGTTACAGTGAGATGGTGTGAGCTGCCCTGTGAGATGTGGCAATCTAATCCAGGTGATCTGCCAGGACAACAAATGCTCTTAACCACTGAGTCATCTTTCCAGCTTTCCTTTTGGCTTGTTGTATTATCACATTGCTTTCCAATACCATTATACCAATTCATGAACGAATTCTATTAAACTAAAAAAGCGTTCTTCAAAGAACTGAGAGTTTTACTTAAATCAAAACAATATAATTGTATATAATTAATATCCCAACATAACATATTTAATAGCAATTAAATATTATAATTTAATTTAAAAGACATGGAAAACTGCTACCGAAAACTGTGAATAGAGAGAACTATGTACACTGACTGTTCTTTCTGCTGCTGGAAACTGAGCCCAGCATTTCATGCACACTACACCTGTTCTACCACTGAGCTACATCACAGCCCTAAGAAAATTACAGCGCATTCCAAATTCCAACTAACTTCTGCCATCGTATACTAACTTCTGTGATTAGTTTCCTATCAATAGAATTATAATAGAACTAAGTCAATAATCAGGAGAAATAAAACAACAAAAATGAATTAAGTCAGGGCCAGCAAGATTAGCTCAGCAGCAGACAAAGGGCTTGTCACCAAGCCTGATGACCTGAGTTCAATTTCTGGGACCCACATGGAAGGAGACAAGTTGTTGGTTAAAACGTGGGAAAAAGAACAACAAAGCAAAGACCAGCTGCAGGAAATGTCTTAGACATTTTTTTTTTCTTGTTTTGAGACAAGGTCTTATGTAGCCCAGGGCTGGCTTTGAACTATTCACCCTCTGGCCTCCTAAGTACTGGGATTATAGGCATACACTACCATGTCTGACTTCATTCATTTAACTGTTTTAAATTACAGTTTTAAAATTTTTGTGTATATGGGACTATAGGTGCTATGGCATACGTGTGGAGGTCATAACTTTAAAAAAAAAAAAAAAAAACCCATTCTCTATTCCCTAGTAGATAAGTACTTCGTGCTGAGAGGCCTGTGGCCTGCAACAATCCTGCCTCTGCTTCCTGAATGCTGAGCTTAGGACACTGTCCCATACTTGTTTCCATTTACAGATGCGAGGCCGAGGATAACTGACTTGCCTTCGGTCACAGTGCTAGTAAACGGTAAACAGGGTTCCAGCTAAGGCTTTACGCCTGGGGGCCCACGTCATTCCGGAACATCCCGCACTGGGGTCCATCCTGGCTCCCTAGAGACTGAGCATCGCCATCAGGCACCCGGAGGCTCCCGCAAGTGAAGCGGGCGACACTGCGCCCAGGCGCGGCGGGCGCGACCAACACAACGGCCTCAGCCAAGGCAGGGCGGAGACGCGGGGCAGCGGCCCACCTGCTCAGAGCCGGCTCCTCGTCGCTCGGCTCTTCCACCGCGTACGGGTCATAGTCATCGTGGAGTCGGTTCATGGCGACCGGAGGACGCCTACACCGTCCGGGCGTCTGTGTACTCCGCCCGTGTCTTACCCAAAGCCTCCGGGAGAGGCGACTTCCGCCCGTACTGCGAGTCCTTCCTGTGCGCCTGCGCAAGGCGTCTAGGGACAGGGATGCAAGAGAGGGGGCGTGCGGAGGGTCAATGTTAACTCTTTACGTTTTCTTTTCCGCTGAAAGTAACAGTTGTCTTTGTGCATTTTTCTTCTTTCCTCTTCCTCCTCTTCCTCCCCCTCCTCCTCCTCTGCTCCCCTCCTCCTCTTCCTTCTTTTTACTTAAGTTTTATTTAGGTTTTGAGAAGATCTCACTAGCCCAGTCTAACCTGCAGCCAGTTATGTAGCCCAGGCTGGCTTCGCTCTGCTTACGGTGACCCGCGGAGAGCTGAGATTACAGTTGTATGTCACTATCCGGTCAGATTTATTTCTTCAAAGTTATCTTCGCCTTTCTGCCATGGTTTTTATTAGGTTTAGTGGCTGTGTGCAAGTAAATAATGTATGATAGACCTACTCAAAAAAAAAAAACAAAAAAAAAAACACCACGGGTAGCCGGGTGTGGTAATCCCAGCGCTTGGGAGGCAGAGGCGGGCGGATTTCTGAGTTCAAGGCCAGCCTGGTCTACAAAGTGAGTTCCAGGACAGACAGGGCTATACAGAGAAACCCTGTCTCGAAAAACCAAAAAAAAAAAAAAAACAAAAAAAACACCACGGGAAAACGATGAATCTCTTGGAATCCTGTCCTATGAGGATGAGTTCCCTCCGCTAGCAGAAACTGAACTGAGCTAAAATTTCCTCTTTGCCCAGAGCCTGGGGAGCGTAACCTGGGCAGAAGCTTAGTTTTTGAATTCCAGATTTGAGCCTCCACTTACAACAAGCTCCGCCCCCGCTTCACAGCCTTAGTGGGCGGAGTCGCGTTGAGGGCACTCCACACGAATTCTCGCGACGTCACCACAGAGGCGTGGAGTATGTAGATGAGTATTTCACGCAAAGGCTACCGGTTCCTCCCAAATAGATACTTTTTCCGCCGTTAGTGATAATATCTACATAATATAGAGCTATTTGTAAGGTGCAATGTTAGACAAAAGAATTTAATGTAGAGAAGACGCATTGCAGAAGAAACCGTAATTAAAGAGTAAGTATACAATGATGGAGAGCTTGCACGTAGCGGGTGCAACTCATACTTACCTGGCAGGGGAGATACCATGATCACGAAGGTGGTTTTCCCAGGGCGAGGCTTATCCATTGCACTCCGGATGTACTGACCCCTGCGATTTCCCCAAATGCGGGAAACTCGACTGCATAATTTGTGGTAGTGGGGGACTGCGTTCGCGCTCTCCCCTGATAACGCTTGGTACAAAAAGTTAGATGTACTAGCCACTGCCGAGGCTTACTTTACACTGTTATTGTTCCTTATCACGTGGAGATTAGATTTCACCACTGTACGAAACTCATTGAAACAAGTTGTACTATATGTATGTTAGCAGTCTTAATTTTAACATTGGTATTAAGAGGTCAGATACTGCCTGATGTTGTGGCTCATGCCTTTAGTCTCAGCACTTGGGAAGCAGAGGCAGGCGGATTTATGAGTTCCAGGACAGCCAAGGCTACACAAAGAGGTCAGTTACTAACCATTAGGTAAAACAAAACCAAAGGGTGTTATACTGGCTAAACTGTATGTAAACTTGACACAAGCTAACTTCATGGAAACTCTGAGAAGATTCATATTGGAAAGTTGGACATCTTAATCAGTACGGGATGGACGAGGGACCAGTAAAGTAAGCAACATGCCTCCACAACCTTTTCTTCAGTTTCTGCTCCATCCGGTTTCTGCCTTGACTGAAGGTTCTGAAATAAACCCTTCCTCCCCAAGTTAGTTGACTTTGGTCCTGGACCAGAAACCCTAAGACAGGCATCATTTGTTGTGACCCAATTAATTTCATTAGACTTGTCTGTATGAAATTTAATGTAATGTGGGAGGTGAAGGGTCTCCCCTCTAATATGTACTGTTGTTTTCCTACATATCATGTGGCCAAGTTGCCTTCTAAATATTTATATTTATTCCCAAGGATTTGTGTTGCTTTCACTTGTCTGGTTGAAAAACTGTCAAGCGTTTTTCTGCAGCACATTAGTGGTTACTAAGGGGATCCACAACTGGTCAAAATGCAAAGAATAAGTAGCAGCGCTCAACTGCAGGTGAATGGTCTATATCTGCTCCCACCCGAGAGATTCTGGGAACTTGGAAGAGGCCAGTCTGCTGTAAGAACTGTCAGAGTGGGAGGAGAGCTGTTAAGTGCTGTCTTCTAGACAGGACCCGGCTACCGCATGCATCACCTCACTGAAGAAGCTGTGGTTACCAGCACAAGGAGGCTGCAGGGATAGCTCAGTGGTTAAGAACACTTGCAGAAGACCAGATTTTCCTTCCCAGCAGTGAGTAGGGCAGCTCATCTGCCTGTAACTCCAGTTCCAGAAGCAGAGAAAGGGTATTAATACGCCCGAGACAAGCTCCCAAGTTCAGCAAGAACCTTAGTAAATACAGTAGAGAGAAATCAAGGAAGATGCTCTATCTCAACCTGTAACTTTTTCCCCACATTCAAACACACGTACATGTGCTCATACATGTAATAATGCATGCATACTGCACATATCTACATGCTTTTTGCTTTTTCGGGGTTTATTTGGGGCGGGTGTTGTTGGTTTGTTTTTTTTTTTTTTTTCCTCCTAGAACTCACTATGTAGATCAGGCTAGCTTTGAACTCACAGAGATCTGCTTGCTTCTGCCTCAGGCCCAGTCCAAAATAAAATTTAAATTCGTGTGTGTGTGTGCACGCACGAGCACGGACGTGCGTGTGTGTGCTTGCAAGTGTGCCTGCCTGCCTGCTGAGGCCAGGAGAGGGTGGTGGATCCCCTGGAGCTATAGTTATAGGTTATAGGCACTTGTGTAATGCCTGACATAAGTCCTGGGAGCCAAAATTAGACCCTCTACAAAAGAACCAAGTACTTTCTTTTTTTTTTTTTTTTTTTTTAGATTATTTTATGTATATGAGTACATGGTAGCTGTCTTCAGACACACCAGAAGAGGGCATTGGATCCCATTACAGATGGTTGTGAGCCACCATGTGGTTGCTGGGAATTGAACTCAAGACCTCTGGCAGAGCAGTCAGTGCTCTTAACCACTGAGCCATCTCTTCAGTCCCAGAACCAAGTACTCTTAAGCAGTGAGTGAGCTATTTCTCCAGAATCCAAAACAAAATTTAAAAATTAGAACTTGCTTCGTGGTGATGGTGCCAATCTCTGAGTATGAGGCCACCCAGGTCCACCAATTGAGTCCCAAGAGAACCGGAGATACAGAGAGAAACTATGTCTTGTCCCCACCCACCTCCTCAAAATTAAAGCTTTCTCAGGCCAGAGGTGGTGGCCTTTATTCTCAACACCTGAAAGGAAAAGGCAAACAGATTAACATTATCCTACTCTAAGGACAAACTTTCCGGGCTAGTGAGATGGCTCAGTGGGTAAGTGCACCCGACTGCTCTTCCGAAGGTGATAAGTTCAAATCCCAGCATCCACATGGTGGCTCACAACCATCCGTAACGAGATCTGGCGCCCTCTTCTGGAGTGTCTGAAGACAGCTACAGTGTACTTACATATAATAAATAAATTAAAAAAAAAAAAAAACGGACAAACTTTCCATCTGGTTTAATGACTTCTGCCAACAGAAATATGTGTCACCACACCATAACCATAACTAAACCCTGTTGGGAACCAAAATGGCCCCTGGCTGACCACCTCCACCTGGCTCTGTGCTCTGTGAAAAACTTCCTGTTTGGCAATCACAATCATCTTCCCTGGCCCCAAAGTAGATTACAAATAGTAACACACTTCCTCTAAGAAAAGGTCAAAACATCCGCATAATGTTTCAGGGCTCAGGCCATGAAGATCTTGTATTCCCTCCTTCCTCGCCCTCCCCTCGTGAAACTGTGCTTTAAAAACGAAACACTGCCTTTAGTAAACAGCTCTTGACAAGCAATGTTTCCTTGAGTCCTGTGTCTCTTTCTCTCGCCCGTTCTTAGTGCAGGTCTCGACCTTCCTCGAAGCCCCCGAATAACTTAGACCCGCGGGTCCGTCAAAACCCTGCCACTTTAAACCTGAGGTGTAGGGAGTGGGAGGGAGGGAAGACTCAACAGGTAAGAAAGAATTTGATTCACATGCCTGATGACCTGAATTCAGTCCCTAGAACCCAATATTTTGCTTTGTTCAAAGAAGGTCTTTCTTTCCTTCCTTTCTCCTTCCTTCCTTCCTTCCTCCTTTCCTTCCTTCCTTCCCTCTTCATCCACTTTCCTTTCCTTTCCTTATTTCTTCTGGACTAATCAAAGTTCACTGGATGCTTTAACCACACATGTAGAGTGACCAGGTTTTCTGAATGCACTACATTAGGTGCAGCTGGACAGAGGCAGACACTTATCTCCAAAATGCAGGCACATCAAAGTGCCCTAGATCCCATCTGTAGCTCGGCCATTTGTAACCGTGAGCCATTTGTCAACCGAGCCACTGGGTAGCTACCATGGCTGCATAGTGAGTGGCAGCATAAAAGAAAAGCTGTGTGCTAGAAAGAAGAGCTCTTGCCTGTGAGGGTGAAAGTAGGTTTCCTAGGACAAAGGGTGGGGTACAAACGGGATGCAGGAGTCAGCGGTTCTGGGTCAGCTGGGCCTCGTCTTTCTGATGGGAGTGGGTGTGATTCCCGTTGTTCCCAGTCTAAAGTTACGCTGGATGAAGGACTTTCTGGTTTGTTTTTGGTTTTGTTTCTGTTTTTGTTTTGTCTTAGTCCTCACCTATTTGGAAACTGCTGCGGGTCATGCAGGAGGAAGGGCAAATGATTTAGAATTCATGGAATGCTGCCCACAGGTTAGCACAGCTGCAATGCTTGCTGCCCTTGCTTCCCTCTTAACCTAAGAATTGGGGGGAAACTCTGAGGGGGCTCCCAGCCTCTCACGGGGCAGCATCTCTGGCACTCAAAATAATCATGCTTGTCTGGGCAGTGGTGGCACACACCTTTAATCCCAGCAATGGGGAGGCAGAGGTGGGCATATTTTTGAGTTTGAGGCCAGCCTGGTCTACAGAGTGAGTTCCAGGACAGCCAGGGCTATACAGAGAAACCCTGTGTCAAAAAACCAAAATAATAATAATAATAATAATAATAAATCATGCTTGATCTCTTTCAGGCATCGCTGCTGGAGCAGATTGATGGATCAGGATCAGTCACCACCCCAGGAAAGAACTTAGATGTGAGTATTGTCAGCAGTGACCACCACCCTTAGAAAACATTTGGAAAACTAAAATTGTTAGTGAAGCTAGGTAACGATGTTTTTGCAACTGTATCTGATGTAGAAAATCTTAGGGAATGATTTGAAGTTCAGAAAGGCACACTTATTTTTTTTAAAGATTTATTTATTATTATATTTAAGTACATTGTAGCTGTCTTCAGACGCACCAGAAGAGGGCGTCAGATCTCATTATGGATGGTTGTAAGCCACCATGTGGTTGCTGGGATTTGAACTCGGGACCTTCGGAAGAGCAGTCAGTGCTCTTAACCACTGAGCCATCATCTCTCCAGCCCAGAAAGGTACACTTTTTTTTAAAGATTTATTTATTTATTATATGTAAGTACACTGTAGCTGTCTTCAGACACTCCAGAAGAGGGCATCAGATTTCATTATGGATGGTTGTGAGCTACCATGTGGTTGCTGGGATTTGAACTCGGGACCTTCGGAAGAGCAGTCGGCGCTCTTAACCACTGAGCCATCTTGCCAGCCCCAGAAAGGTACACTCTTTTTTTTTTTTTGGTTTTTCGAGACAGGGTTTCTTTGTATAGCCCTGGCTGTCCTGGAACTCACTCCGTAGACCAGGCTGGCCTCGAACTCAGAAATCTGCCTGCCTCTGCCTCCCGAGTGCTAGGATTAAAGGCATTCGCCACCACGCCCGGCCGAAAGGTACACTCTTAATAGTTAAGTGAGGGCTCTTTTATGGTCAGGGAACAAGAACAATGGCAGCACTGACTGATGTCACTTTCACTGAGACTGGACTGGTGATGACTGATTTTTTTTTTAGATTTATTTATTTATTTATTTATTTATTTTATGTGTGTACACTGTAGCTGTCTTCAGACACTCCAGAAGAGGGCATCAAATTTTTGTTACGGATGGTTGTGAGCCACCATGTGGTTGCTGGGATTTGAACTCAGGACCTCTGGAAGAGCAGTAGGTGCTCTTAACTGTTGAGCCATCTCACCAGCCCCAATGACTGATTTTTTTTTAAAGATTTATTTATTTTATGTATATGAGTACACTGTAGCTGTCTTCAGACACACCAGAAGAGGGCATCGGATCCCATTACAGATGGTTGTGAGCCACCATGTGGTTTTAGGATTTGAACTCAGGACCTCTGGAAGAACAGTTAGTGTTCTTAACCGCTGAGCCCCAACTGGTTTCTTATAGCCATTTTTGCCCTTAGCTTCCTGGTGGGATTTAATAAGAAATCATCACTGCTGATGAGTAGATGTGCATTTTGAGGATTTAAGGTAGACATGACTGATTTTTATATAAAAGTTTATATTTATGATTCTTTGAAGATTTTTATAAGATTACTTTTTTTTTTATCTTATTCCGGTCAACCCTGCTCTTTCTGGTCTTGCTCCGCTCACTCTGGTCGGCCCCGCTCCGGTTGGCTCTGGTTGGCTCCGCTTGCTCCAGTCGATCCCACTTGCTCTTTCGGGTCCAAGGATTCATTTATTATTATCATTATTCATAAGCACTATAGCTGGCTTCAGATGCACCAGAGGAGGGCGTCAGATCTCATTACGGGTGGCTGTAAGCCACCATGTGGTTACTGGGATTTGAACTCATCACCCTCGGAAGAGCAGTCAGGTGCTCTTACCCACTGAGCCATCTCACCAGCCCCATAAGATTACTTTTAAAGATAGATAAAATAATTAATCCTTTGTTTGTAACTATATACTGCTGCCTGACAGTAAGAGAAATGGGCTAAGAAAACTATCTTGCTTGCTTACACTTGTTTATCTATAACAAGTTGCTTAGTTAAGAATGATGTACATGGGCTCTTGGGAATAGTTTGTTTTCTTTACCTGTACTACATATGTTATTTGGTTTTTTTTTGTTTGTTTTTTTTTTTGTAGCCCTGGCAGTTCTGGAACTCACTCTGTAGACCAGACTGGTGTTGGGTACTGACTGCCAAGTGCTGGGACTACAGGCAGGCACCAGCAGCGCTGCCAACGAGGCTTTTTCTTTCTTTTTTTAATTTTTAAGATTTATTTATTTATTATATGTAAGTACACTGTAGCTGTCTTCAGACACTCCAGAAGAGGGCGCCAGATCTCGTTGCGGATGGTTGTGAGCCACCATGTGGATGCTGGGATTTGAACTTATTACCTTCGGAAGAGCAGTCGGGTGCTCTTACCCGCTGAGCCATCTCACCAGCCCTGTTTTTTGTTTTTTTAAGATTTATTTATTACACTGTAGCTGTCTTCAGACATACCAGAAGAGGGCATCGGATCTTGTTATGGATGGTTGTGAGCCACCATGTGGTTGCTGGGATTTGAACTCAGGACCTTCGGAAGGACAGTCGGTGCTCTTACCCACTGAGCCATCTCACCAGCCCCATGTTATTTGTTATTTGTTTTTTGTTTTTTCTTTTCTTTTCAAGACAGGGTTTCTCTGTATAGCTCTGGCTGTTCTGGAGCTCACTCTGTAGACCAGGCTGGCCTCGAACTCAGAAATCCACCTGCCTCTGCCTCCCAAGTGCTGGGATTAAAGGCATGTGCCACCACTGCCCGGCCATAATGTTACTTCTTGTAAAGGTATGGGGGAACACAGTTTTTTCATAGTCATTCACTACAAGAAAGCTAAAATGAATTTTGTAATTTTATACTGCTTGAAAGAATGTGCTGAGATATATAAGACATGGGTGAAAGAATAAATTTGTGTGTGTATGTATATGTGTAAAGTTTGTGTGAAAAAAGAGTTGAAACTAAGTCCCATCTATGTATGTATTATGATTGTATATAAAACTTGTCTGGGTGTGTGTTGGAGCTTGCTTCATTCACCAATTGTGTGTATATATTTGTATGTATGTATGTGTAAATGTGAGATTCTAGGAGTCTATTTGTTGGAACTTTGGTTCCATTCACCCACCAGGTATGAGTGTATATGTGTATGTGTGCATGCATATATATATATATGCATATATCTATGTGTGAAATCATTGGACCCTGCTTGCTGGAGCTTTGTCCCATTCATTTTATGTGTGAATGTGTGTGTGTGTGTCTATCTGTCTGTCTGTATTAATATGATGAAGTTATTTGAATCTGCCTTTAATTTCCTCCACTCTGTCTGTGTGTGCATGTGTGTTTGATTTTTTTCTCTTTTCTTTTCTTTCTCACTGGCCCAAAGGAGTTAAAAGAGTTCAGAATTCTTCACTGGCCACAGGAGTATAAGCCCAGGAAATTAAGCTTTGTTCCACAAGAGAAAAGTCTGCTGAGTAACATCTCTAATCACTAGCCGCTTTAGTCAGCAACCCAACAGCATCAGGATGGACATGTGGCTCTAAGCACTGACCCCTATAATCTATCATCCTCCTTTAACCCACCCCACAAATACCAAAGCTGGCTATTGGCAAGAAATCACGAGGACTTGGGCCGGTCACCGTGGAACGGGTTCCTAATTTGTTTACATTTCTCCAAACCACTCTGATGATTCGGGGTAAGGGTCTACCCAAGACCCAGACCCAGACTCTCTCAGCACGCAAGGATTAGGTGTAGTTAATGGTACCCAATGCAAGAAGAACGAATGTACGAACAAACATCACACTGTCTGGGGCATACCGAGGAAAGCTTTGCGCGGGTGGAGCAGTCATTGACTGCTCTCTGCTAGCTCCCTGTACACACACCGCCCACTCTGGATACACTCCATTGAGGCGTCCATGTTTGCCTATTATCCTGGCAGTCTAGGGAGAGGTGGCACTATCAGATGCCAGAAGCATGCAGGGTTCCAAGCCCAGAGGCAGACTTTACCTACCTGGTTGGGGAGGCCCAGGACATGAAACTGAGTCCTCAATACCATGGGAACACAGTGGGGGTGGGGAGGAGTTAAGTGTTTGGCAGCGAACGTGAAGAGGGACAGACATCCCCGAGACTTGCTGGAGGGACCATTAGAGACTCCAGACACCCCAAGAGCCAAGTTTTCAGCACAAAGGAGACTTATTTGCCCCAGAGGGACAAAAGGCAGAGAATAAGAGACAGGCAGGATA
>CACVCL010032035.1:0-21891 GCA_902729485.2 Mus minutoides | reverse complement strand
GGAGGAACAATAATATAAACTAATCAGTACCCCTAGAACTCCCTGGGACTAAATCACCAACCAAAGAGTCTATATACATGGTCGGACTCATGGCTCTAGCTGCATATATGGCAGAGGATAGCCTAGTCAGTCATCAATGTGATGAGAGGCCCTTGGTCCTGTGAAGGCTTTATGCCCCAGTATAGGTGAATGCCAGGGCCAAGAAGCGGGAATAGGTGGGTTGGTGAGCTGGGGGGGGGGGTATAGGGAAGGGGTCTTTCTGAGGGGAAACCAGGAAAGAGGATAATATTTGAAACTTAATTAAAGAAAATATCTAATAAAAAATAAGGAAAAAAGAAAAGACTGGAAATAGGGTTGTGGAAGTTTTGGTACAGAGAGACATTGTCTAAAATAGAGTCAGGAGCCAGAATGATGGCTCTGAGGACAATGGCAGCATGAAACTGAAGGTGAGATCACTGCTCATGTGGCATGATTTAGACTAGTTTAAATGGGACAATTGAGTTATGATCTAGTGGGGATGAGCTAAAGCTATTGGCCTAGAGGAGTTAATGAGTGGGTCTCTGGTTCTTGTACCTTCTCATGAGATTTTTTCCTTCTGTTGGTAGGTCTTGTCCAACTTTAATGTAATAGTTTATGGTTTATCAGGCATCAATGGGAGGAGAGACCCTTGGTCCTGAGGAGACTGGATGCCCCATCATAGGGTAATACTTGGGCAATGAAACAGGAGTAAGTGGGTGGAGGAGCTCCCTTATAGAAGCACAGGAGAAGGGGGTGGGATAGAGGGTTTGTGGAGGAGAAACCCAGTGTAGTGGCTATCCCTGGTTGTCAACTTGACTATATTTGGAATGAACTACAATCCAGAATTGGAAGGCTCACCAGTGACCATAACCTGGAGGCTGGGAGATAGAAGTTTCTGATCTGGATCTTGGTATGGAGATCTTGAATCATAGTGGCTATGGATTCCGGAAGATTAAGACAGGGAGATCTCCGAGTTCAAGGTCATCTGGGATTAAAGGTGTGATGGCACACACGTTTAATCTGGGCTACACCTTCTGCTGGAGATCATATAAGGACATTGGAAGAAGGGAGACTAATTCTCACTCCTTCGCCTGCTTGCCTTGTGGGACTGAGTAACTGCTAGATCCTTGGACTTACCTTCACAGCTACTACTGGACCATTGTTGAGAATTGGACTGCAGACTGTAAGTCATCAATACATTTCTTTACTATATAGAGAATATCCATAAGTTCTGTGACTCTAGAGAACCCTAACTAATACAGAAGTTGGTACCAAGAGTGGTTCTAGAGGAACAGAAGTATAAGGATGAATCTTTTAAAATACTGGAATTGGCTTGTTGATCCAATACCACTTTCAACTACTGAAACCTCTCCAGATTCTCTCTCTTCTGGGAGCTCAGAGAATTTTGAAGACCCATGGTTGAAACTATATTTCATACTTAAAGAAGATAATGCCCTTGATCTTCTTGATGAATTAGGTGATCCAGTGTACAAAACTTTCCACAAGATGGGGAAAAAAATCAGAAAATGATTTTACTGGCTGGTTGCTCTTAGTATCTGGGGAAAAATATGATGAATGAAAGGAAGGAGTTGTGTGATAAAATCAAAAGACTCCGGACACAAGTTAATGATCTAAAAGTTGTTAAGTGTGTCCTTGAAGAGAATCTTCTCTCCTGCAGCCATAGAGCTCAAGTTGCAGAAAATCAAACTGAAACCCTCATTGTAAGGTTGGCTGAACTACAGCAAAAATTCAAGTCTCAGCCTCAGAATGTGTTGACAGTTAAAGTAAGGGCACTAATTGGCAAAGAATGTGATCCTATAACTTGGGATGGGGATGTGTGGGAAGACTGTTGAAACTGAGAATTTTGAATCTTCAGATTCTCAGGGGTTTGTCCCACCTGAGGAAGTAGTACCCTCAGCCCCACCGCTTGAAATAATGCCTTCCCCACATGAGGAAATTAATTCTGCAGATTCTGACAATACTGATGTTTCTCAAGGCCCACCAATAGTTTCTTCTAGACCTGTAACCAGACTCAAAGCAAAACAGGCCCCTAGAGGGGAGGTAGAAAGTGTAGTCCATGAGGAAATTTGCTACACTACTAAGGAGCTTAATGAGTTTGCTAATTCATTCAAGCAGAAACCTGGTGAATATGTGTGGGAATGGATTTTAAGGGTGTGGGATAAGGGTAGAAGGAACATAAAACTAGAGCAGGCTGAGTTTATTGACATGGGCCCTCTGAGTGGAAATTCTAGGTATAATATGGAAGCTAGCACAGTTAAAAAAAGGTGTCAAAAGTTTGTTTGAATGGTTGGCTGAAGTGTTTATCAAAAGATGGCCTACTGGAAATGACTTGGAGATGTCTGATATTCCGTGGCTTAGTGTTGACGAAGGGATTTTAAGACTTAGGGAAATTGCAATGCTAGAGTGGATATATTGTGTAATACCTAAACTTCCACAATGGGAATGTCCAGAAGATATGCCCTTTACCAGCTCTATAAGATGCAAGCTGGTAAGAGGAGCACCAGCACATTTGAAGGCTTTTGTTCTTTCCCTTTTCCTTGTGCCAGACCTTAGCATTGGAGATGCTGTTGCTCAATTAGATGAATTAAATTCAATGGTTTAATTGAATTCCGAGGTAACAAGGGCCAGGTGGCAGCATTGAATCACCAGAGACAAGGTGATCCTAGATATTATAATGGACAGCGTAGACAAAACAATGTTTATAATAACATACCCAGTAATGGTCAGCACAGGAGAGGTGAAATTTAAAAAAGTTAAAGTGGCATGACTCACTTGGACCTTTGGTACTGGCTAATCAATCATGGTGTTTCCAGGAACAAAATACATAGGAAGCCTACTGCATATCTGTTTGATCTGTATAAGCAGAAAAATTCTCAAACAAATGGAAGAAAGACTACATTAGACTGTGGTAAACGGCAATCTCAGCCAGTGAATCAATTTCTAGATTTGAGCCAGTTTGCAGATCTGGAACTCCTTGAATGAAGGGGTGGCCAGGTTCCCCTGAGGAAGGATCCTGATAAGACACCTAAAAGTTTTGCTGTTACCCTTTCTCTAGTCCTTCTCCAGAGGGACCTACGGCCTTTTACAAGGGTAACTGTACACTGGGGGAAAGAAAATAATCAGACTTTCCAGGGTTTATTGGATACTGGTTCTGAGTTGACACTGATCCCAGGAGATCCCAAGAAACATTGTGGCCCTCCAGTTAAAGTAGAGGTTTATGGAGGGCAGGTGATTAATGGAGTTTTGACTGATGTCTGACTCACAGTAGGTCCAGTAGGTCCCCGAACACATCCTGTGGTCATTTCCCCAGTTCCAGAATGTATAAATGGGATAGATATACTCAGAAATTGGCAGAATTCTCATATTGGTTCCCTGAAATGTAGAGTGAGGGCTATTATGGTTGGAAAGGCTAAATGGAAGCCTTTAAAGTTGCCTCTGCCAAAGAAAATAGTGAATCAAAAACAGTATCGTATTCTTGGAGGAATTGTAGAAATTACTGCTACTATCAAGGACTTGAAAGATGCGGAGTAGTGGTTCCCACCACATCTCCCTTTAACTCTCCTATCTGGCCAGTGCAGAAAACAGATGGATCATGGAGAATGACAGTTGACTATCGAAAACTAAATCAGGTAGTAATTCCAATTGTAGCTGCTGTACCAGATGTAGTTTCGTTACTTGAGCAAATTAACACATCTCCTGGCACCTGATATGTGGCTATTGATCTGGCAAATGCCTTCTTCTCAGTACCTGTCCATAAGGACCACCAGAAGCAATTTGCTTTCAGTTGGCAAGGCCAGCAGTATACCTTCACAGTTTTGCCTCAAGAATAAATTAACTCTCCTGCCCTGTGTCATAATTTAGTTAGAAGTGATCTTGATCGTTTGGCTCTTTCACAAAATATCACATTGGTACACTATATTGATGACAGTATGTTGATTGGACCAAGTGAGCAGGAAATAGCAACCATTTTGGACTCATTAGTAACACATATGAGTATCAGAGGATGGGAAATAAATTTAACCAAAATTCAAGGACCACGACCTCAGTAAAATTCTTAGGAGTCCAGTGGTATAGGGCATGTAGAGATATTCCTTCTAAGGTAAAAGATAAGTTATTGCAACTGGCCCATCCTACAACCAAGAGAGAAGCACAATGTTTAGTGGGTCTATTTGGATTCTGGAGACAGCACATCCCTCACTTGGTGTGTTACTTAGGCCTATTTACCAAGTGACTCGGAAAGCTGCTAGCTTTGTGTGGGGCTTGGAATGGGAGAAGGCCCTTTAACAGGTTCAGGCTGTTGTGCAGGCTGCTCTACCACTTGGACCATATGATCCAGGAGACCCAATGGTACTTTAGGTGTCTGTGGCTGATAGAGATGCTGTTTGGAGCCTCTGACAGGCCCCTGTAGGTGAATCACAGTAGAGACCCTTGGGATTTTGGAGCAAAGCTCTACCATCCTCTGCAGACAACTATTCTCCCTTTGAAAAACAGCTCTTGGCCTGCTATTGGGCCTTAGTGGAAACTGAACGTTTGACAATAGGACACCAAGTTACTATGCGACCTGAACTACCCATCATGAGCTGGGTACTATCAGACCTGCAAGTCATAAAGTAGGATGTGCACAGCAGTAATCTATTATCAAATGGAAGTGGTATATATGTGATCAGGCCAGAGCAGGTCCTGAAGGCACAAGCAAGTTACATGAAGAAGTTGCTCAAATGCCTATGGTTTCTACTCCTGTTATAATGCCATCTGCTGACAAGCATGTACCTATAGCCTAATGAGGTGTTCCCTATGATCAGCTGACAGAAGAGGAGAAGACTAGGGCCTGGTTTACTGATGGCTCTGCACGTTATGCAGGCACCACCCAGAAGTGGACAGCTGCAGCATTACAATCCCTTTCTGGGACAACCCTGAGAGACACAGGTGAAGGGAAATCTTCACAGTGGGCAGAACTTCGGGCAGTACACATGGTTTTACAGTTTGTTAAGAAATGGCCAGATGTACGATTATTCACTGACTCATGGGCTGTAGCCAATGGATTGGCTGGATGGTCAGGGACTTGGAAAGATCACAGTTGGAAAATTGGTGAGAAAGACATCTTGGGAAGAATTATGTGGATAGATCTCTGCAAATGGGCAAAGGATGTGAAGATAGTTGTGTCCCATGTAAATGCTCACCAAAAGGTGACCTCAGCCGAGGAGGAGTTCAATAATCAAGTGGATAAGATGACCCGTTCTCTGGATAGTCAGCTTCTTTCCCCAGCCGTCCCTGTCATTGCTCAATGGGCACATGAACAAAGTGACCATGGTGGTCGAGATGAAGGTTATGCTTGGGCTCAGCAACACGGATTTCCACTCACCAAGGCTGACCTGGCTATAGCTACTGCTAAATGCCAGATCTGCCAACAGCAAAAACCAACATTGAGCCCCAGATATGGCACAATTCCTGGAGGTGACCAGCCAGCAACCTGGTGGCAGGTTGACTACATTGGACCACTTCCTCCATGGAAAGGACAGTGTTTTGTTCTTACTGGAGTAGATACTTATTCCAGTTATGGATTTGCCTTTCCTGCACGTAATGCCTCTGCTAAAACCACCATCCATGGACTGACAGAATGCTTTATCTACAGTCATGGTATTCCACACAGTATTGCTTCTGACCAAGGGACTCATTTCACAGCCAGAGAAGTGCAACAGTGGGCCCAAAATCATGGAATTCACTGGTCTTACCATGTTCCCCATCATCCTGAAGCAGCTGGTCTGATAGAAAGATGGAATGACCTTTTGAAGATGCAGTTACAGCGCCAATTAGGTGGTAACAGCATGGAAGGCTGGGGCAGAGTTCTTCAGAAGGCAGTATTAGCTTTGAATCAGTGTTTGATATATGATACAGTTTCCCCCATAGCCAGAATCCGTGTATCCAGGAATCAAGGGGTGGAAAAGGGAATAGTTCCACTCGCTATCACTCCTAGTGACCCTCTAGGAAAATTTTTGCTTCCTGTTCCCATAACTCTAGGTTCTGCTGGCCTAGAAGTTTTGGCTCCAGAGGAGGGAGTGCTCTTATCAGGAGCTACAACAAACATTCCATTGAACTGGAAGCTCAGACTTCCCCCTGGTCATTTTGGGCTTCTAATGCCCTTAAACCAACTGGCTAAGAGAAGAATAATAGTGTTAGGAGGGGTGATAGATCCAGATTACCATGGGGAAATTGGATTACCTCTCCACAATGGAGGTAAGCAAGATTATGTCTGGAATGTAGGAGATCCCTTAGGGCGTCTCTTAGTACTACCACGTCCTGTGATTAAAGTCAATGGGAAATTACAACAGCCGAATCCAAGCAGGATGACAAAGGACACAGACCCATCAGGAATGAAAGAATGGTTCAATCCTCCAGGAAAAGAGCCAAGACCAGCTGAGGTGCTTGCCGAAGGTGAAGGAAATACAAAATGGGTAGTAGCAGAAGGTAGTTATAAATACCAATTAAGGCCACGTAACAGGTTGCAGAAGCGAGGATTATAAAGTAATATGAATGTTCCTGTCTTATTTTGCTAATGAATACATTTGTCTTTCTTCCAATTTCTTTAACATCAATTTGTATTTAAGTTGAGACACTAAAAGGATGCTCTCAAGGGACATTGCCCCATTGTAAATTTATAAATGCATTTGCGATTGTACAAGAGATAGTTATATCATGTTACGCGTATTCACAACCTTGTTATTGTTTCATGTAAACATGAGATATTATTTGTATCAAGTTGACAAGGGGTGGATTGTAGTGGTTATCCCTGGTTGTCAGCTTGCCTATATTTGGAATGAACTACAATCCAGAATTGGAAGGCTTACCAGTGACCATAACCTGGAGGCTGGGAGATAGAAGTTTCTGATCTGGATCTTGGTATGGAGATCTTGAATCATAGTGGCTATGGATTCCGGAAGATTAAGACAGGGAGATCTCCGAGTTCAAGGTCATCTGGGATTAAAGGTGTGATGGCACACATCTTTAATCTGGGCTACACCTTCTGCTGGAGATCATACAAGGACATTGGAAGAAGGGAGACTAACTCTCACTCCTTCACCTGCTTGCCTTGTGGGACTGAGTAACTGCTAGATCCTTGGACTTTCATTCACAGCTACTACTGGACCATTGTTGGGAATTGGACTGCAGACTGTAAGTCATCTATAAATTCCTCTTGTGCTTACTACCATTTCTCTAACTTTACCCTGGGTTTGCTGACAAGACGAAACAAAACCTAAACATTACTCATTGACTTCACTTCTAAAATACTTTGAACCTAAGAATACATTAAACTGAATGTAGGAAGTAAAACTACCTTAACATAGATATATTCCCATTTTCTCTAAATTACATTTCCCTGATATTTAGGGCCACTTGAAAGAAGCATAAATCTCTTTATCGTCTACAAGCCGTACTATGGAATGCAAAGAGCTGGAAATTTTGGTGCACTTGACCTTGCATTTCAAAGGCCAAAATAGACTACATTTCCCAGCTCACTATTTATTGTCTCAACTCAACTTTGCTTGTCCCTTGCTGAAAGTCTTCCTTCTTTGGTATATACATTCTACATGGCTGCAAACTTGGAGAAAGCACTGGGAAGAGTTTTCAAGATTCACATTGTTGTAGACATCCTGGTACAACAATTTTGGGAAGGCAACATGTCATGTTTTGCTTACTTTGCTATTTGACAACATGCACCTTCTAGCCTTAATACATCACACAAACAGTAAGAAAGTTGTTAAGTATATTTATTAATGTTTTGCTCCTTTACATCTGTAGGTTTGTTGTCATGTTTTGTATATGGACAATAAGTTCATCATTCTAATAATTAGTGGTCTATTTGTTGTACATTTTAGCAGTAGAGTCTCCAGTTTCAAGCCTGTTTTTCACTGGACCCCCTAATTAAGAAAACACAGTTAACCTAAACTATCAAATGGGATGACTGCTGGAGTGTAAATGATCCCAGCATGAAAATGGTAGCTTATTCTAGATTAATTTTGCATCTTGATCCCCACATATGATATTGATGTTGATAAACCACCGGGTGAACCCAGTCCATGCTTGGGTAGCCAAGGGTGGTATGAGTTGTTAAGATCCTGCACTCATCTATCCTGCATTCAGAAGGGGTACTTTAGAACCACAGGTAATAGCAGGAGGAACAGGAAATTCCATTTTAAGTTCCTATTTAAACCAAATTCAGAATCACTCTCAATTAGTTTTTAGTACTGTAAATAAGTTATGTGATCTCAATTACAATTTGAAGTTTTTTTCAACTTCTTGTTTTTTATTTTATTATCCTTGGATTGACTAAAAATAATTTAGTACCTTTATGGATTTTTCTAAATGTACCTAGATTAAAACAAATTAATTGCCCTATAATTTATCTTCTGTTTAGTATAAAATATATTTATTCTTTCTTAAAATAGCATAAATAAAAATATAAACAGAATTAACTACATGATGAAAATATACAAATTACAAATAGACATGTACATATATATAAACTTTTAAAAGAAATGTTAAAAATATAATCTTTGAAGTCCAGTGCTTACACATACTACTATATTGAAACCAAAAAGCAATGCAATAAGTAAAATCTACCCATTCCAGTGGCAAAGATTGTCTACTGGGACAATTTGAAAAGGAACATGTCAACCTCAGAATAAAACAAGTTTATTATTTTGTTTTGTTTGTTTTTTAATTTTTTATTGGTTATTTGATTTACTTACATTTCAAATGTTATCCTCCTTCTTAGTTTCCCCTCCTACTCCCCCATCCTAACCTCCTTCCTCCTACTTCTATGAGGGTGCTTCCCCACCCACCCACTTCCACCTCACCGCCCTAGCATTCCCCAACACTGGGGCATCAAGCCTTCACAGGACCAAAGGCCTTATCTCCCTTTGATGGCAGATAAGACTATCCTCTGCTCCATATGCAGCTACAATCATGGGTCCCTCCATGTATATTCATTGTTGGTGGTTTAGTCACTGGCAGCTCTCATGGTCGGGGGTCTGGTTGGTTGATAGTATAGTTCTTCCTATGGGGTTGCAAACTCCTTTGGCACCTTCCATCCTTCCTCTAACTCCTCCATTCTGGTACCTGTGCTCAATCTGATGGTTGGCTGCAAGCATCTGTATCTGTATGAGTAAGGCTATGGCAGAGCATCTCAGGAGACAGCCATATCAGGTTCTTGTCAGCAAGCACTTCTTACTATACCCACTGAGTCACAGAGACTCAAATCCTCATATTTACCCACTAAGCTATTTCCCCAGCTGAAAATACATATATGGCCTTTAAACATGAAAATACTCAATGTCAACCCCATTCAAAGCATCATAAATTAATCTTTGAGATTTTGTTCTTCAAATTCTAATCTCTATGTATATGAGACACTGACAAGTTTTTTCTAGTAAACATCTTCAGTGATGGGTGATAGCAAACAAATAATTTTCAGGAAACTTCCCTTTGATATTACCTCTACCCTACAAATAACTTTTATCATAATGTTTATTTCCAAACTTTGTGTTTGATATAAAATCTGGCTTATTGCATTAATCCTGTTTCTCACTGTTTTAAAAACAATATACCTGAGAAAAATAACTTAAGGGAGGAGGGGTTCATTTTGGCTCACAGCTCCAGGGTAGGATCCATTAGTGCAGAGGAATTCAAGGGAAAGATGTTACTCAGAGTGGAGAGATTGCATTATCATGATTATGTTAATCTAATTAAAATAAATTCCTATAGACATGTACAGACGCCTGCCTTCCAGATTATTACAGATCTCACCAAATTGGCCATTAAGACTGATCATGGAAACTATATACACACAGTTTAGTAAAAAGGATCTCTGCCATGGTATTGTAGAAGTGACATTGAGATAAAGCAAATGGTTCAGAGCTGGGATAAATGTTTATCTGTAACTATGGCAACTGAAATAAGCAGAAGCTGTAGCAGTTGGGAGAATCACAGTCACTTGCCAGTCACTGCTTTGGCTTCACTCCCATCGTCTCTCTTTCTCTTCCATTCCATTTGGCATGGTGCCTTGTGCCTAATTGGCTGCATGGTCATGTGCAAAGAGCCATTCTTAACACTATTTCTTAGGTGTAGTGATCACAGACTGCACAGACAAACAAATATCAAGTACCATTGCCTAGAGTTTTCCCCTTCACTTAGTTGATAAGGAGTAATTTTGGTTGTTCTTTCATGAACAAGAGAGAGCTGACACTTAAGAACCTCACCCCACTGGAGGGTCCTGGGGCTTTCTCTTTTTATCCTTATAGTTACAATCTGCTTAAATGCGTTATGCAATGTAAAACTATGTAATTTTAAATAATGGGTTATTAAGGTTTTCCCTACTCATCTATCTTCGGATAGTGTACAAACTTGCACGGCAACCCATCTGCTCTACTGAAACTCAGGTTTTATTAATTTGTGATGTTCATATAAATGTCACTCAGATTGTAATGAAGTTGTTATGTGTAACTCTTCTGAGTCAGGAAACATTTTACATTAGATGCTTGGCTGTTCCCTCTGTGGAATCACTGGGTGACAGATAACCATTCAGCAAAACATACACACTGCCTCTGCTAAAGCAATGAGTTCTGTGCTGTCAGGTAGATAGAAAGGATTTCCTCTTCCCACAGTTTCTATGTGTAGTACAATTGGATAGCCTAGCTTTGCCCTAAGCAGCACAGTGAAAATCACTCTTGTGCCTTGGCAAGAGGGATGTGTTTCATTGATATCTCAACAGACTCAGATAATGACGGAGAGTGCTATTAAGACATTTTGATGCCTGCTAATGAGCAATGACAGCAATTTGGTAGATGCCAATAATGTCTGGCATTTGGTGTTGGCATCTGTGATGACAAAAAGCAGTCTTTGAAGAGTAGAAGAGGCATATTTTACAAACAGCAGCTACTGAGAGCACTTTGGATGGAAATCATATGGGAAGGTTGAGGGACTACAAATTATTGAGTCATTTTACTCGAAAATAAGCTTAAATTCTTTAGCCAAACAGCATGTCACCTTTATTTGGCCAAGTTAAATACATTTCAAATCCAATGTTTCACATAATTGAAAGATGCCAAAGGCAAAAATATTTCAGATGTGAAGTCTTAAATTTTTCTTGAAATTCATTCTAAAAGGAAATTTAATTTCTGTTAAAGAAATTAAAACTGGGTACTTGATTTATATTTTCACAGAACATATTAGGAGTATGTTCTTTAGGTAAATAAATGGTTCATTGTAAGTTACAAGAAGTACTACCAATCTCCCTGGGCATTGTTTTTAGATCAATAAATAGAGAGAAAGAGATAATGCCCCAGAAACACCTTAACGTTTACCTGGAATTGGTAAAACATCTATGAAAAAAGGAAGTGGGCACTCAGTCTTCAGGTTTTCCTCATTCAACTGTTTAAAAGTGTAAAATTTGTTAACATGCAGTTTCTCAACAAACAAACTCAAGTACTTAATGTGGTGGAATATAAACATGACATAGCTGATTCTCAGCTACGGGAGATGCTAAGAAGAAATCCTCTCTTGTCAGATTTTGATAAACAATTAAAAACAACCTTAGAATTAATTTTGTTGTATAAGAGTAAAGGATAGGCTTAGCATTTTGGTACAGCTTTGTAAAGGATTAAAAATAAATGCACTTTCAGTAGATTAAATGAAGACTATTAAAGTGACATTGAGTAACCTCACAGCTTTTAAATGTAATCTAAGTATATTTAGATGTCTCACCTAGGTACTACTTATGTCATAAATGAGTAAGAATTCCAACCTGTTGTGGGGAATCCTTAATACCATTAAGAACATATCTTTTCTTCTAAAGATTGTAAGTTATTTTAGGGTATAATGAGTGATCAAAAGTCATGTCAAAATCATCAGTGTGTGTGTGTGTGTGTGTGTGTGTGTGTGTGTGTGTGTCCATCTCAATTTTATTAATGACCACAAAGGACTTTTACACTCTGTCATAGATCATATGACTGTTAAGTAGAAAAAATAAAAAGTTGTACCATAATTCAAAAGGGAAACATAATGACATTTTAATGATGTGCTGGGTTAGGGGGAAACTTCTAGCCTGGAAATATATAGCCATAAAATTATAAGTTGTAATAGAAGCTAAGGAAATTGGAATTAGGAGAGAGAAAGATATGGATTACTAAGGCACCCAGTGATAAGAGGCAAGATGAAGAACAGTCCAGAAAACAGTCAGAGTACACCTGAAGAGGAAGCCCGTTCAGATCAACCTTAGATGTGCAGATATTGAAAGTGTATTGTTCCCCAGCTACTCACCCTCCTGCTCATCTGGGCATTTGCTGTCCCTTTATGGGACCCATGTCTCCACCATGGAGATACTTTTTTTTTAATTAGATATTTTCTTTATTTACATTTCAAATGCTATCCCGAAAGTTCCCTATACCCTCCCCGCGCCCTGCACTCCCACTTCTTGGCCCTGGCGTTCCCCTGTACTGGGGCATATAAGGTTTGAAAGACCTAGGGGCTTCTCTTCCCAATGATGGCCCAGTAGGCCATCTTCTGCTACCATGGAGATAATAACTGTATGTTTTACACTTCACCGCCAACCCGAAGTATACTATTGATAGACACATACAACTGTTCTTACAGGGCAGCAGCATCCTGGTAAACCAGCTCTACTCAAATGCTCATCATACACAAAGCTTTTCAATCTCTGTGGTATCATTTCTCCTGCTTTGTCCAGGTATGAGCTACTGAGGTACACAAGAATCAAAGAATCTCTCACAAACCATTGAGATTATTTAATTCTAAATTAATCAAAAAATAATCAAATAATTAAACAAGTAATTACATAAAAATTAGATATTTAACAATTGGTTCTATTCTCTGGAAGGAAGGCACCTCATCTTCTTTTCTTCCTTGAATCTTTTTCAGCTATCTTGGCCTATGTTCATGTTCTCATGGGTATTTCTGTTTATACCAATTTGGCCTATGAAAAATATTTTCTATCTTCTAATAGCATATTAAAATTTCTTTCTTATGATATTTTTTCTTTTTTAACTGCCTTTTCAACTTCATAAGGAGAAGCACATTTGCCTAGATTTTTGTATTTTCCTAGCATCCTATGTATCAAACAAATACATACAACTACTGAACAAATTGCAAGCATCTATGAATTATGATAATCATGTACACAAACTTTGTGAAAGAGTTGCAATAAAAAGTTGGTAGCTTCAAGGCTCAGGAATCATTTGGAAGAGGAAACAGACTGCTTTTAATAGTCATAGGTTTTGAAGGACCAGAAAGAAGCCGTGTGCTCTAGCCATAGCAGAGCTATTGCACACATGATTCCACAGTCATCTGTGGCTGCTTGCATAATACCTGTACAAGATAATGTCAGTCCAAATTCTGATATGGCTGGGGAGGGATTCACACAGACGCATCTCTAGGCAAGGAGCTATTGACAGTTGATGGCTGCTGGGAGTATCTTATTTTTCCTGAAGGGTGTAGCTTCTTATAAGTTGTTCATGCTCCAGTGAATGGCCTAAACCCATACATATACCATACTGGTAGCACTAATCAAATTACATTCGATGTGTTTAAGTTTTTATTTATTTATTTTATTAGATTTTTTTCTTCTTTTTAAAAATTTTATTAGATATTTTCTTAATTTACATTTTAAATGCTATTCCAAAAGTTCCCATTACCCTCCCCCCACCCCGCCCTGCTCCCCTACTTACCCACTCCCACTTCTTGGCCCTGGCATTCCCCTGTATTGGGGCATATAAAGTTTACAATACCAAGGGTCCTCTCTTCCTGATGATGGCCGACTAGGCCATCTTCTGCTACATATGCAGCAGAAGACACGAGTTCTGGGGGTTCTGGTTAGTTCATATTGTTGTTCCTCTTATAGGGTTCCAGACCCCTTCAGCTCCTGGGGTACTTTCTCTAGCTTCTCCATTGGGTGCCCTGTACTCCATCATACAGGTGACTGTGAGCATCCACTGCTGTATTTGCCAGGCACTGGCATAGCCTCATATGAGACAGGGTCTCGTATATCAGGGTCCCTTCAGCAATAGTGTCTGGGTTTGGTAGATATTTTATTTATTTACATTTCAAATACTATCCACTTAGCTCATTTCCGCTCCGAAAATCCTCTATCCCATCCTCCCTTGCCCTGCTCACCAATCCATACACTCCTGCTTCCCTGTCATGGCATTCCTCTACACTGGGGCATAGAGCCTTCACAGGACCAAGGGCCTCTTCTATTGATGTCCTACAAGGCTATCCTCTGCTACATATGTGGCTGGAGCTGTGGGTCCCTCTATGTGTACTCTTTGGTTGGTGGTTTAGTCCCTGAGAGCTCTGGGGGAACTGGTTGGTTCATATTATTGTTCCTCCTATGGGGGGATACAAACCCCTCTGGCTCCTTGGGTCCTTTCTCTAGCTCCTCCATTGGGGGCCCTGTGCTCAGTCCAAATGTCTGAGAGCATCCACCTCTGTATTTGTCAGGTACTGGCAAAGCCTCTCAGCAGACAGCTATAACAGGCTTCTGTCAGCAAGCACTTGTTGGAATCCACAATAGTGTCTGGGTTTGGTAACTGTATATGGGATAGATCCGCAGGTGGGGCAGTCTCTGGATAGTACTTCCTTCAGTCTCTGCTTCACACTTTGTCTCTGTAACTCATTCCATTGGTATATTGTTCCCCCTTCTAAGAAGGATCTAAGTATCTACGTTTTGGTCTTCCTTATTCTGGAGTTTCATGTGTTTTCAGAATTGTATCTTGGGTATTCTGAGCTTCTGGGCTAATATCCACTTATCAGTGATTACATACCATGTGTGTCCTTTTGAGATTAGGTTACTCACTCCGGATGATATTTTCTAGGTCCATCCATTTGCTTAGAATTTCATAAATTCATTGTTTTTAATAGCTGCGTGTTACTCCATTGTATAAATGTACCACGGATATTCCTCATTTGAGAGATATCTGTGATCCACTTTCTCTTCAATAACTGTACAAAGTGGGAGTGGCCAGGAGCACATAGGGCACAGGAACAGTATTTAAATTTTTTACAAAAAGTGTATATGAATTTGGAAGGAAGGCATGGAGGGAGGGCTGTCTTGGTATAGTTGGATGGGTGACAGTGTGGATATAATCAAACTGCACTGTATACATGCATGGGATTCCCAATGAATAAATAAATCTATACCTGGAAGTTTGGTTAACATGAACATAGAAATAAAGAGAATTTGATTTGCATGAGGATAATAAAGACTTAGGGCAGGATCCATGCTATTTTCAATTTCAATTCTTTCTCATTCATCAAACAGCATAAAACCTCTCAGTTTCCTTGCCTTTACTCATATTAAGCTATTTTTATTAAGCTTGCTTTCTATTCTTTTTCCCACAATCTAACTTAACAAATATGCAGAGATGGGCATTTTGTATTTCTTTCCTGTATATATATATATATATATATATATATATATATATATATATATATATATACAGAGCACAGTTCTTTACTCCTAGATCCTTGAGTAAGATAGTTGCTGAGATTCAAACTACAGGGAGATCTAATGAACACTGCCAAATACCTCTAGTCCCAGCTCTGGCACTTCTTATCCTGTAAAAGGTTCACAGGATAGCAGCCTGTCACCCCATGCTTTTTAATATGCATTTGTAGATCAATGTTTTCTTTTCTAAACCTGAAAGAGGGGGGAAAACATATTTTTGAGACTTTCACAGGTTTTTGTACAACTGAAATTAAATCATTTCTCTCAATGTTTAATATTAGCCAGAGTTCCAAAGCAAAGGATAAAGAAAGAGTTTAACTTGAAATTTGGGGGCCTTAACAAGTTGAAGGTCCTTGGGTCCTTTTTCTGCAAACAACCTGCACTATCTTAATCCAATGTAATTTATTTGGCAGTATCTGAAAGGTAGAATGGCCCTGAGACTACCCTCTGAGACTCCGTAAGGACAGCACACTCCCATTTCCTTCCATTCACATTACCTGTAGATATCAGGTGACAAGGTGGGGAAAGGACTTTAAGGTGTTTTGTAAAAACTGTGACTTTGGGGAGTGACACTGCTAGTCATTCTTTTCCTCAACCTAAGTGCTTCATCTTCAATGAGAAAATGAGCTTTTGGGCTGGAGAATATATGTAACTCAGCAAGGGTTCAGTACCACATTTTAAAGTTTTGCATGTGTTTGTGTATGTGTGTGTGTGCAGGTATGTGGGTATATGTTCACATGTATGTGTACAAGATTATAAAGGCAAGATCTTGATGTCAGTTGTTTCCTTCCATTGTTTTTTACCTTATTTTTGAGACATACTGAACACGGAGTCCACCAATTTGATAGGACTGGCTGACCAGAAAGCTCCAGAGATACCCTTTCTTTGTTACCAAGACCAGCATGAGAGGTACATCTGGCTCTTGATGTTGGTTCTGGAGATCTGAATTCAGGGCCTCATGCTTTTAAATGGCACTTAACCATCTGCCTTCTGACTCAACTACCCAGTTTACTTACTCAAATTTCAACTGTACATAGTCTATGGAAAACTGAAATCTTTGGTATTATGCTGGGTTTCCTTCTTTTAACTCTGATTCACTGTCTATCTACTAAGAGGATATTAAAACAAATATAAATAATTAGTAAACAGAATCTAAGATGTAATACAAATAACTTAAAACTGGAAAAAATAAGTAATAAACATTAAATATTTTCCTCTTCTCTGTGTCTCTGTGTTTATAGTATTTTGTAAAAATGGAAAGAAACAACTCATACCATAAAAGTAGATGTATGATTCGATTTATCCACAGTTCTTAACTGACAATGCAATTGTGGGGATGAGTTAACATTTTAGGCATTTTGTTCTGCTGAAATTATGCCCCGCTGTGGATGGTGCTGTTTGATTGTCATGACAGCTTCACCCTTCTGCACTCCAGGTAGGAAAACACTCAGTTGCAATATACTGATGAGCTTGGTAGGGATGCGAGCTCTTGCAGCTGTGTTTAATAATAGGGAAACAAGGACCATCTGAAGTGGGTTACAGTTTCTAATGGAATGGAAGGCAGATGAAAAGAATATGAATATAGTAGTATTCACTGGATATCAGATAAGCAAAATCTAGCTACTTAATTCCATGTCAGGATTAACAGGAATGGTTTTAACCTATATGTATTTATTGTCCAGTAATGCAATTTTATCAGCTAAGGATACCTTTCATGCTTTCAGAGGACAGTGGCTTCAATATTGAGACAACCTATGATTCTTCCCTTGAGACTGACTGGTTTGCAGACCAGAGGAACTTACTGAGCAAGGACTCTATATGTGTACCTTTTATCCTCATGCAATTTAGAATCTATGCAGACTTTGGCTAGCTGTTTTTGAGACTGAAATTTTTAAAAATTAGAATGTATTTCTGGATCACACAGAAGCTCTAGATTTGGTTTCCTGAAGATACTTCAAAATAATTTTCATAGTAACTGTACTAATTTGCATTCATGCCAACACTTCACCCCCCCATCCATGCCAGCAGGTGCACATTTATGTTTAATGCAGCACCATCCACAAGAGTCAAGGTACAGAATTTCACAGGTTTCTGGCAACAGATAAACAGATAAAGAAAATGTCAGAGACACACACATGCACACATACACACGTACATGCACACACACACATGTACATACACACACTGAACTTTTAATCAACCATAAAGCAAAATGTATGTAACTGGATATCATATTAAATCAGATGCAGAAAGCAAGTAGGCATATATTACATATATACACTATTATACGTGTGTGTGTATGTATGTGTGTGTGTACATATGACATGAAAATAAAAGCAAGAGTAGGAGATCAAGCAAAGAATAGTGACATCCTATAGGGAAATAAAGGGGAGTATATAGGAAGTGATTACATGTATGAATTCATTGCATGAAAAGTTGATATGAAGTCTTTCACCAAGAAGAATGAATACATCACAATGAAATTTAAATTTAATCAGATGACTACCTTTCTTACTAAACTTAACAAAATATATTTATGTACATGTGTCCACATATACATATATGCATACACATATACATTATGAGTATTTATGTGTATACATGCATATATAGGCATTAAATTAGAAAAAAAAAACAAACAGAATGTAGCAACAAGCAGTATGGCTGGCATTTGAAATTCTCCCATTTGGAAGGCTGAAAGGCTGAGGCTGGAGGACCTTGAGTTTGTGGGCAACCTGGGCAAAACAGATCTCATCTCAAATGAACAATAATTCACTGAATGTCCAAAAGGAAATTGAAATTCAGAGAAACAAATCCACAAAGCCTAGGTGTCATAGTCTATTTAAGGTTGGAGGTAGGATCAAATCTGACACATTCAATTTTAATGCTTCTCATGGAGATTTTGGCAGACCTGGCCTTTCCATGTATGGGGATGAGTGAAATCCACCACCACATGCCAAGAACACTCGGGGAAAGAAATTTTGTAAAGTGTATCAGATGGTCATGTCTCAGAGCTGAAGTTCAGCAGCTGGAAAAACTAAGGTGGACCACTTTTTCAAGAATGTAGGAATTCACACTTGGCTTGGACTTTCCCCTATCTGTGACTTGTCCATGTCAACGATTCATACACAGCACTATGTGATGAATCTAAAGTCTAATGTGATGCTCATTATATTCTAATTGCACCAAGTTTAAAGCAAGCCTTTGTCATACATGAGACTGTGAGCATGATTCAGTCTGCCTGTGCCTAATTTGGTGTCGCTCTGCCCTCAGACAGCAGAGTAGTTGCCCACATGCTTTGAGTTAAACTCCGTGTTGTCATTGCCGCATTGTAGCTTGCTGCTCAGCACTCTATAATTGTTTGAGTGAATGGAAATAAAGTCATGACGTGCCATGGTATTCTGTTCAAATGTCATTTCAAAAGTATAGGCTGATTTGATGACATATTCAAGTCCTCTGTGTGAGTTCTCATGATGATTTAATATCCAGGCTATTTCTGTAATTCTTGTCACCGACTCCCTCCTGTCATCCATTTGTTCACATTTCCTATCCTTTTCTCCACTTTCCTCTCACCTTTTCACATTTTGCTTTACTCACTTTTGTAGTTTGGCTACCTTCTGAACTATGCATAAAGTGAATTGGCTTTCAAAACAACCCTTGAATGCTTTTCATGTTCTCAGATATCTATGCATTCTTTATGCCCAGAGAATATCCACCTAACACACATATATGCTGTTTAATAAATGTATTATAAGTAAAATGGTAGACAAAACCTAATACCTCCTTATTCCAGGGATTATAGTCTAAATGAAGAGAAGTGTATTATTAATAAAGAACAATATAAAGACAACATTCCCACTCAAAGATGCTATATATCTTAGCACAAAGTACCTTTCCTAGTTGCATCCAGTGTCTCTAAGACAGTGAATGCTAAGCTGAGATCCAGAGGAAGAAGAGAAATGTGCCCAGCAATGCAGAGAGGGGGAGATGCAATAACCTTTCAACTGGACATGAGCCAGGAATAAACTAAAGGTCGGGCATACACACCTTGCAAATGAAAAGGAGAACTCTAATAGAAATCATAGTAGAAATCTAGGTTTCTATAGGCACAGCCACACTTAATAGGACCTTATCCAGCAGATGTACTGGTATCTGAGGAAACAAATCAAATTTGCAAGGACAAACATCTAAATTTTATTTTAAAACATAACAAGTCTCTCAATGACTGCTTGCTTTTATAGCAATAGTCCAAGCTGCCACCACTGATTCCAAGACTATTTAAGTTCCTGATGGCCAAAAGTCCCAGGTACCTCAGTGCCATTAAATAATATTGTGCTCTAAGTTAATGTGACTGATGCAGGTAAGGTTATAGTCACTTGAAGTATTATGGTGTGAATAAAATTACTTTTAAGTATAATAGATTATAAACAACATAATATGGATGTACAGTGCAGTATGACTAATTTTTACAAATATGTGGACCTTGAAATATGCTGTTCCAGACAACAACATGAGGAATAGTTGCCATATACACATCTTGTTCTCCTTAGCAACACACTTGTTGGGAAAGATTTTATATGCAGGTGTGCAGCAGCCTGAGAAACTATTGCCTTTTAAAGGATTTCTGAGGTCTGAAATGTCACAATTTTAAAATTGAAAAGGACCTATGCAAGTTACCTCATTTGTCTCTTATTACTTTCACAACAGTATCGTGTTTGTATTTCTGGGACACTATCAGCGGTATAAAAGCATTGTATCTCCAGATACATATCTAGCATTTAAAAGTTCTTAACCATTTGTGTTCCAGAACATTGCTTATCTTTTTCAAGTGCTCAGATTATTTCACTGCCCTGTTCTTCATGCATAGTCTACAGTTTCCACATGATAATAGATGTTCGGTAGAAGTAAAGGCAATTCCATATAATGATCATAGAATACAGAGTATGATTGATTCCTAAGAGAGCACCAAGTAGCACAGCAGTATAAGGAAAAAAAATATAAACCCTGAAAAAAGGGATAGCTTCTTGAATTTAATTTATGTAAATAAGGGCCACAATTTTGAAAGTTTAAAAAACACATGCAGAAAAATGAGGTGATAATTAGGTCCTAAGGAGCCTGAGGAGTACTGGGAAGGAAGCCTGGAGACATCTGAAGTGTGTTTATGGAGAGCTATTAGAGGAAAGCCACAGCTGGAAGTGCAGAGTTTTCTTGCACACATTCTTGTAATTTAGAGAAGGAGAAATACAGATAAGTCAGTGTAATACCAACAAGCCAACAGACACATCCGACATCCTCTGACTCCTTTCTTGAGGATTTCAGTCCACATTACTGATGTGTAGTTCTTAGGAAGGTCACTAATAATGGAGCATCTTCAGATAACATATTAAAATATACAACAGCGAGAGTTGGTTGTATTTGATATTTATTCACAAACTATTTTATTTTGCTGTTGGTTCACAAAAAAATGGCTTCTCGTGTTCCATGGTCTCACCGTTTCTAGAATGGCATTCTGACCCCAAGGAGGTAATGTGATGATGACAACTTACTGAACCCTATGTACATCTTACTGAAAAGAAGTAATATTGATGAGTAAACAAACACTCAAGTGAAAGAGGGATCCAGATTACTTTCCAGACCCTTAATTGTTCTGGTGGAGAAAGATGCTGTTAGAGCCAATCACATGTGGCAAACCCCAATCCGCCACAGAAATAACAATGAGGAACAGCAACATGAAATGAAGGACAATTTGTGTGATCTGGATGAATAGAGGCTCAAAGCAAAGCTCACTCCCTTGGGAACTAGGGAACACTGGGGGGCTGAGAGTGGAGTGGCTGAGCTTCCTAGTCCCCAAGTGCCATCCTAGTCAATCTTGCTGAGTTTGTTAATTCAGGCATTTCACCAATAAGCACAGGATGCCCAAAGAGCTTAAGCATCCAAGGACGCAATAGTCAGTGATAGAGTTCTAAGCCAGATATGTGACCAGGCACAAAGCCTAGATTACAACGTTCTTACACAGGAAATTCCTCTCTCTCCCTCACCAAAGCAAGACCAGTGTAGAAAATGAGCTAAAATGCTCTTGTAGACTAATTGTACGTGCTGAAACTGCCAAATATTTCATTCTATAATGAATATCAACGCTCAACTTGTACTTCCAAAAAATTAAAAAGTCACAGGGCTCAGAATAAGCAGCTTGAATGTCAGCATGCTGGCCTTGAGAAGTAGGAGTGGCTTCAAATAATCCTTTAGTTTACAGGAATAAGTAAGTCTCTTGATAAATCCCATGACTTTCTAGATGGAGACACAGCATGACATGGACTTAGTAGTAACTCAAAATT